>CAUYQV010069402.1:0-27722 GCA_963574575.1 Galagoides demidoff
CTTGGTGGTGGATTCTGTACCTTTTGGTTGTATTTTTGGGGTCACAGCTTGCCTCAGGAAGGTTGAAGTGTGCTCCTCAATCTTCTCTCTTGGCTCTGCTCCAAACCATCAGCTAATTAGCTAAACTTCTGTCCTTTCAGCCTCCTTCTGGATGGAGCTTCTGTAAAAAGCTGGCTGCAGTCCGCCATCTTGGCTCCGCCCCCTATCTTCTAGTTTCTTAGCATAGCATTGACCTATACTGTCTTTTAATTTAATGGAGTTTGCTGTTGACACTTGCTACACAGAAAAGAGGAATAATTTAAATGGTGCTGGCTCCTCTACTTTCTCTTACCCCACAGGTGTTTACAGGCCCTAGGTCAGTCTCCTTCCCTCCAATGAATATAATTTTTAAAATGTATTTCTCTCACATGGGTATGTGGCTCACCCATCTTGGCTGGGCTTGGCTGACTTTAGCTGGACTTGCTTATGTATCTGCACTCAGCAGTAGGTCGAATGGACAAATTTGGTGATTCTGGCTCTGTTCACTCACATATCTTGGGATTGGTGGCTGTCAACTGATTTAGGATAGTATTAGTCTCAGTGACAGGAGCAATTTGGCTTTGCTTTCCCAGGTATGTTCTCACAGCAATGGCAGACGTTCAAGAGTAAAAATATAGAAGGTCTTTTTCAGCCTTCCACTGTGTCATGCCTGCTAACGTCCCACTGGTCAAAGCAAATCAGTTGGCTGGGGCCAGAAAATCACTGAGAGTTATTGCAAAGTTACCTGGCATAGGATGTAGATATATAAGGCGTGAAGAATTGGGGCTATTAATACATAACTCTACTATATTTATCATCATTGTGACTAGGTAACTAAGTCACAGAATCATAAATTCAGTTGTGTGTGAGAACTGATTACTAGATTTTCAGCAATTTTTTCAAGTTGGTTATTAAACCACTGATAGCTTAAAATCAACCCATAGGGGGAATATGTAAGCCACAAAAACTTGCAAACTCTACAAATCAGGACTTTTTAGAGTCAGTTTACCAGTATACCACTGTATGTATTTCACAACTTTCAGTCTAACGCTTCTCCTATATATAGAAAATGCCAAGTGATTATGTAATCAAGTCACATTTCCATTTTGCATCAAAGAAAATAACATAGGCATAATGATCAGGTTGCTTTGTGTTTTCCTTTCCTTGGTTATCTTTTATGTATGCAAATAGCTTAAAATTAATTGTTCTAAAGATAGATGGCTCATCATTTCTTAAACAGGTACATTAAGAATAATACATAGTGATTAAGTAACCATCATCAAAGAAATTACTTGTAAGTGTAAAGATTCCAACATGCTATTCTAAAGGCTATTTTAATTCTCATTCATTTTATGTTTTTAGCAAATCTACATCAGGTAACCCAGAGGCAGCCTTGGATTACAGTAACTATTAATTTTTGTCTGTAGACAATTGAAGTTGTAAGTTAGGTTGACCTAGAACCATAAATCATACAGGGCAGCAGTTCTCAACCTGTGGGTCACAACCCCTTTTTAACAATGAAAATACATTGTGGCATTAGAAAAGTTGAGAACCACTGATATAGGGAGTTTCTTCTATTACTCAAAGGAGTTGTGTATAGGTGCATCTTTGCTTTAAATAAAAGAAAATATAAATTCATTACATTTCAATAGAAGTAAATGCTTTTCCACGTAACCCTAAGACTGATGAAGATAGAGGTGCAGAAAATGCTAATCTTTCTAACCTTAGAGCCATTCTCCAAGTCTCTAGTCTGAAATCACTATCAGAAAAAAGAATTACCAACAATCTGTGTGACTCCAGAAATTATATAACACTAAAAAGAGTTTAAAGTGACTATGGATTGGTGTTTTTATTTCCTCAGTAAGGAAAATGTAAAATGATTATTCTTTGCAAAAATGTTAACTATAGTAGTGGGTTGTGAAAGTGTACGCAGTATTGCTTTCACCTGTAAAATGTGGATAGAAATAGTAACTACTTTGTAGACTTGTTATGAGCATTAAATGAGTTAATATACACAAAGTACTTAGAAGAAATGTCTATTGATTCTCCATAAATGTTGCTGGTCATTTTATGAATCCCAAGCCATTTCTATTCAAGTTGGCTTTTAAAAACTAATCCATCCCCACAAAAAGATTTTTCATACTAGTTGTCATTGCAAAATTTTACTTCTCTGGGATTTGTGTGTCACATTGGTACAAGTAAGGAGTAGGTAGACACAGGTTGAGGAAAGCATTGGCATCCCAGGCTTAAGGTAAAGAAAAGGGCCTCTCGCTCGACTTTAAAAGTCAGTAGATACAGAAACACAGGTTTAAAAGATCTTAAGAAAACACATTTCTCTGTCACCTACAGTCCATCTGCCTGGGGTTATAGTTAGTCTATGATAGAATAGACCTAAGTGTGCTTAATACTTTTCTTTGTTCAGGTTTTTTTTTAAACTAGAAAAAAAAATCATAAATGTGTTACAAATATTTACTTTTAAAAAATCTTTTCCAAACTATCTTTGACTTTACACTGGCATCAAAGAAAAAAAGTGAGTTATATTTTGATGGTATATGCCTAGCAAAAGTTCAGAAATCATCATAATAAGAGAGAATAATAGTCCTGCTACTTTATATGAATTATTATAAAAGATTACTTTACAATTTTAGCCTGGCACAGTTGCACACGCCTGTAGTCCCAGCTACGCAGGAAGCCGAGATGGCAGGATCACTTGAGCCCAGGAATTCAAGGCTGTTGTGAGCTATGTTCATATTTAGGAATAGCTATTGCTCTTCAGCCTAAGCAACATAGTGAGACCCTGTTTCTTAAAACAAACAAAAAAAAATTACAAAACATGACTGTTTTATAATGTACTAAGCTAAGATACAAAGATTTTTACATTTTGTAAGCATGGAGCATAATTTTACAGATTAAACAACTGGGAAACTCACACATATAAATACATGCATATCTCAATTCAAAAAACCCACTAAGGTAAAAACTGGCAATTGAAAAGTTACACAATGTGGTTTCATCATACAGCGCTTATTGGTATAGCAAACTGGGTATGGACTAAGGATGCTACTTGCAAGTTTGTTTGGGAAATCATGTGCTGTGTCAATGTTAGGCAGCATCTATAAAACATGTCCAGTTTATTTTTCTAGGCTTTATTTGAAGAGAACAGCAGAAAAGAGAATTATTGAAGTTATAAACATAGAAATTGCTATGGTTTTGATTATTAGGAATATAATTCTTATAATTATAAAAGACTAAGTAGCCTTATACACTTTAAATATAATATTCATGAAATCTTTTGTAAGGCAACGATACTAAATAGCCAATTTTAACTGTTTAAAAATTAAAATATATGGTAGGGTACCTAATCATTCAAAATCAACCAAACTTGAGTCCATATTCAGAAGCCCATCTTTTCAAAAAGTAACACAGCCAGGCCAACCTGAGTCATTCTTATATGTAGATAAAATAAGAAAATAAAGAAGACTCTTAATTTTAGTCTTGAGAATAATAGGAAGTTGTTTTGCAGCATGCCCATGGACTTTCATTACGTTAAATGAAATTAAAGTTGCAAATATTTGGTCTCATATTCATCACAAATATTTGGTCTCATATTCATAGCCATTGCATCTAGAGGAGGTATCCTCCCTGCCCATTAGAAGAACCTGATCTTTTCTGATATAACCACAGAAAAAGGAAAGAAAATAAAAAGTGTTTGGGGGGTTAAGATGAATGCTTTTGTGGATATCGGCACAGGTTAAAATGGTTGACTCAGCAGCACTTTCAGCAGTGCCTGAAGAAGCAACATGATGGCACTTTAGTTTATTATACTCCCAGCACTCAGAACAAGCGTTTTATTCACATAAATTTCCCTTAGCCGAAATTAATTTCTCCCCTCTTACTGCTTGCACAGCACATGTTTTTCTCTTGTCCTACAGCATTTGCCACATTTTGCCTTGTTCTAAGCTCTTTGTGCAAAAAGGTGAAACATCAATATTTACAAATATCTTAATAAACATTTTAATGTTTTCCTATTTCTTTCCTCCCTCTTTATTTGCCCTTCTCCTCTAAATCGATGCTCCTGAGTACCTGCTTGCTATGTGGAATGCCAAGTGTAGGTCAGCTGGTACCATTATCAAACAAACCAACAACATGGGAGGTAAGGGAGAGTAGTGAACTAGAGGAAAGACACCATGTCATATGTTACACATGGTTAGTCTGGATATTGGTAAGCTGGACAATCGTCATTGTCTTTCTGTCTGACCAGAAAACGTTTGTAATGTGTGCCATCACATAAATAGCAAATTATTTTTGTGACGTTGATGTTCCCTCAATAGCAGTAGTTCATATACTTTCATGGGTAAATTCACTCTAAAAAGAAAGTCTGATACTTTTCTGTGTCCTAGCACTTAACACTTACACAGAGGAAGCACTAAAAAGCTTGGTTAAATTGCACTTATCAAACCAATGGAGTTTATATTTGTTGATTCTAGTCTTTAAACAAATGATGTGGCAAATTCCTCCCTACCACCCATTATCCACAGGCCACTACCATCTAAATAATGAAAAAGAAAGAAAAGTATTTAGTTGATTTGGAGTTAGCTGTCTTCTATGTAGTCTAGGTTGAGGGGCAGCAGATAGATTTGGTCAAGGGGCCTAGGTAAAACTGAAAGCTCTAAATTATCTTATAAATCAGATGTATAAACAATTCCTCAAGTTTGTCCTTTCAAATCGTTTAGGACCATTATGTTGACAAAGGCACTGAGGTTTTAGGAGTGAGAAAGAAAAGACAATAGCCTTAAAACAAGATCCCAACATATCCAAATTAAGTTCTGGCAAAAAAACCAAGAAAACAAAAAAACAAAACAATCATAGGTGGTGGCCCATATGGATTTTGCTGCTCATCCATAAGAAGGTAAGACCAGATTCTTTTTAGTAAAGTATCACAAGAATGGAGAAGCAAGAATCCAATGTACTCAATTCTAATATGAAGCCAGTAGACAATCTAATACATACCCACATAAGAGAAAAACTCATATCACTCAAGGTGGGAGCAGGGGAATGAGGGAGTGGGGAGGGGGGGAAGGAAGAGGGATGGGCAGGTGTCACTGTGTATGGCACACCTCTTGGAGGAGGGACACAATTATAAGAGGGGCTTTACCTAACAAATGCAAATCATGTAACCTAATGTTTTGTACCCTCACTAAACCTGAAACAATAGATAAAAAAACAAAAAGAAGGTAAAACGAGTAAACATCCTTTGTACTGTGTGCTACTGTAAATTCACAGCCTCTTATGAATGGGATAAAGTCATCATGAGCTGTGTTTTAGGAAAAACTTCAACAAGACCCTTGAAAAATATTTAAATAATATAAAACAAATGAAATGTTTGATTTGTTTATGTGACACTAGGCACATCGTTTGAATATATACTGATATTTCCTAAAGTAAACATTTATTTGGGGTCACATTTATAAAGACACCTTTAGGAGAGAGAAAGAGAGCTGAGTAATGAAGGTCCATAATAGTCATACTGGGTATCATAACTGTTTGCTTTTGCTTTCTTTCCCTGACCCTACCCATCTATCCACAAGGGCATTGGGCTATTATGAGATACAAAATAAATAAGAAAAAGACCTATAAGGAATGGTTGATCCATGTATATACGAGAGTGAAATATTATTACACAGAAAGCAGGGCAAGAGAATGTACTGTGGGGCAAGAAAGAACTAAATGTGCCTGGTCTGCATCCAAAGCTCAGTTTTGGCAGGTGATGGCTTAGAATTTAACTTCGCATCAGTTTTGTTCCCGACAATGTTAGGACTTTTTTTTCTACAGTTCCCTATAGACTTACTCTTTCTTTGGCTGTGTTTAATTAAGGGCCTTTTATTCCTCAGTTTTGTGATCAGTCAAGTCACTATTTTTAGCTGCACACCATTTTAGTAGAGGAAAAATTAAATGCTGTAATGAAAGAAACACTAAAGGAGAGACCAAAGAAATAATTTCCTTTATCACCACTGCAGTATTAACTAAATCCATACAAGGCTGTCAGGTTTCCCCTGTGAATATCTGAAATAAGGCTTCTTGCTCCATTTCATGGACTGTCAACACCTTCTGTACCATGGAAGATTAGCCCCTGATCTATCCCACAAAATGTGTGAATCCACAAATACTTTGTGGTTATATAACACTTCTCATAAATAGGAAATCTCATCAAGCTTCATGACAAGTCCTGATGTAAAAGTCCAAAGGATCATAGAGTAACTAAAAGACTACATAAAATGTAACTACACTGTAGCAGTTATTTCATTTTTTATGTTATGCATAATTAACTTTAATATCATTCATGATTTATAAAAATGAGAACTATAATTTTTTAGCTTAGAAATACAAAACTTCAAGAAGGCTCTTGTAAGGAGTAATACATGAAAGTTATTATGAATATGATGATGAATATGAATAGCCATACAATGTCAAATAATAATCAAAGATCATTTTTGAATGTGAATAGACTCATTTGAATGTGAATAGACTAATTTAAAATATTTATTTTATAATTGAATAGTTTGGATGGCTATACAACTACTCTGTTGTGATCAGACCACCCTGTATTTAGTTCTAGACATTATATTTTAAGAGGAAAATACATAATTTTAGAGAAAATTTAGAAGATAACAAAGTCATGATATCCTTGAGACAGAGCTTCAGTATTTGGAAATATTTTGTCAGGAGGAAAGAACAATCAGAGATATTATGTCCGGAACCACATACATACACAAATATATATGTATATGGTTGTCATGTGAAGAAAAATGAACTGTTCTCTGTGTCGCCAAGATAAGAAAACATTAAGAGTGGGAAGTTTTTGATTCTGTATAATGAGGCTAGAGCTCTCTGCAGATAGAACAAGCTACCTCAAGAGGAAACGGTTTTCTAGCTGCTAGACATATTGACATACAAGTTGGCTTAGTTACTGTGGAGAAATTTTATACCTATGAAAGGCAGTGGTAAAAGAAATCTTCCAATATTGTGAACATTTGACAACTTTATGAATATTATACAATGACTATGAACACAGATTGGAACCATAAGTCTTGCATGTATCCTAATAATTAATACTCTTATTATGTCATCATCTGTCAGTATCCATGGGTAACTGGTTTTAGGATCCCCCCATAGGTACCACAATCCACAGATATTCAAGTCCCTGACATAAAATGGCTAATATTTGCATATAACATATGTACATCTTCTTGTATAGGTTAAATTGTCTCTAGATTATACTTATAATACCTAATATAATATAAATATTACATAAATAGCTCTTATAATATATTGTTCAGAAGATAATGACAAGGAAATTAAGGTCTGTAAAGAATGAACTATTCATTATTTAAAAAGTTTTTTAATCCACAACTGGCTGAATCTACCAATTAATAACACGAAGATACTGTGAGTTGGCCATATTCTTCTGTGGCCCTCATTCTTGACACTTTCTAGCTGAATCTCTTTCTGTAAATATCTACTAGCTAATGTTTAGGCAGATTGTCTTTGCTTACTAAGAATAGTTAACAAGAAGCAACTTTGTTTATCTGAATTTTACTAAAATAGCAACTAACTTGGGGAGGGAGTGATGCTATCAAGGAAAGTGTTTCCCTCTGTATCATAACAGAAAACCCATTGCTGCTCAATAATATACCTTGACTTTGTACATACATACACACATGCACACATAACATTGGCTCATCATTCAGTAGTTGCTATTGATGAGTAATCGCTTTAGTAAGCCTCTACCCACCCTGAAGTTTTTCTCATTATGGACCTTGGAGCAAGCCTAGTTTGGATGAAGTCCTGAAATTCAAACTCTAATTGAATGCAGGGTGGTAGTTTTGTTTACACTTTCTCTTTATTACAGAGAAAGTCCCAAGGCAAAATGTGGTTGTTAAATTAGCCTTTCTTGTTATACCAATGAGTGTATGGCAAATGTGATCTATATAACATCCCTGAGGAGGGTGGGGAATGTTCAGAAAAATGAAGGGGCTTTTAGAGATCCTGTAGGCATTTGTTTTAGCTTAGAAAGGAGTTAGGGAAACTAAAATACGTTCCAAATTATAACAATCACATCCCTAATTCTACTAAGATAAAAATCCTTGAGAAAGACTAATCGGGAAATTTCTGTGGTTATATTTAAAGGGACAGTAACTAAAGTTTCAATGGAGCAGTTTTGAACTGTTTTCAAGGAATAGACTAAAGGGTCTGTTTGTCATTAATGTAACCTAAGGGAACTAGTTTTAGCCTTGTGAAAAACTCAAAACTAGAAAGATAGATCTGTGAAGGCAAGAAGAGCCTGGAACTTGTGGCAAACTAATTATGGCTATACACTTACAACTCTGCTGACTACCACACATAGTTTCTTTCCAAGATTCTCTCACCACATATTTATGGAAGGCTGTGCACTCGAACACATTCTGAGAATGCTCCATTGTAATAGGTACTGAGTAAGAGGGGCGGGATCAGAAAGAAGAAGAGAAAAACTCCGAGTGGTTCTGTCTGCAGAGTAGTTCTTTCTTCTGCCTTCTTCCCAAGATTTCTTCTTCCTGATACCAACTCTTTTCAAATTTTAACTAGTGTCAGCAGAGGATATTCCAAGACAGGCTATTTTGAGAGCCATTTTTCATTTAGTTTTGTTTATTCACAAAAATGCAATAGCTCCAACTAGAGATGTCACTTTAATTCTTAAGGATAATCTTTGTAGCCTCAGAAAATAACTACTGGATGTTAAACACTGGCAAAGTGAATACTATGCATTTCATGGCCATAGGATGCTGTATGATAGTATTAATATTCATAGTAGATAAAGGTCAGTGTTATGAGTGAACACTTTAATCTTTTACAATATCATAATATTGAAGGACCTCTTTATGACTTAAAAAAAATCTCAGATATCAAACAGTTTTATATCTATCTGCAGGTTTATTTCAAAATTCTTTACTGGTTTCTGAACCCATTTCTCTAAACCAGTCTTACTGTTTTACTTGTTTCTTTACTATTTCTGAGTTGAATGAAATCACCGAGGTTTGTTCATTTTATGCTTGTATGTGGCATGCTTTTAAACTTTTAAATCTTTGCATTATGCTTTATATTTCATACTTCATCACGATAAAGACATATTAAAAAAATCTGAGAAACACAACAATGTTACAGCACTCTCTGAAATCCATTGTCTTCTCTCCTTCCCCAATTATACTGTCTTGGTCTATAATACCTTATAATTTTTTGTATGCTCTAAACTACAATAATCTCCTGGTAAACTCCAGTCTACCTCAATTCCATTCAGTCTATGAAATGGGCAGATTAATCTTCTTATAACTGCTTTGTAATTATCATCTACCTGCCTAAAAGTCTTCAGTAGCTTAACATTAATTGTAGAACAAAAATAGATAGCCATTATAAATTATTGAGCAAGTTCTGATTAATAAAGTGCTTTACTGGGTTGGTCTTCATAGCAGCATAGATTAAAGAAGAGAGGTAGGAGGACTATATATGTGGTAATTTCAATAATCTGACCAAAATGATGAAAACCTAATATAGTAGTAGTACTTCTAGGAATTCAGGAAAAGCCACATATCTAAGAAATAGTGCAAAATTGCGATGGTTTTGACGATAGTGTGAAAGGAAAAAGAAGCAAGAAAATAAAAAAGTTGGGTGATATGAGGTGACTAAAGGATAATGCTGTCAGTAACTATAATGGGGGAAATTAGAAAAGGAAATCAGTTTGGGGGAGGAGTTGATTATTAGAAATGATTATAGGAATGTAGAATGAAAATGTTCATTAGACAGTTAGGAATGGATTCGTTTAGAGTTTGGGATTTGAAATAGGAATTTGCTAATAGGGGTGAGAATTTAAAAATGAAGAGAAGATTAAAATTCATAAGAACGCATGAATTCTCAGAGGAAATAGCTTTAAAGAGAAAGGAACATAATGTCAAAGGTTGAACTTTAAAGAACACTTACACTCAAGGGGGGGCATCACCGAAGCTGGAGATGATAAACATTAAGCACACAGGCAGGAAGAAATCCAGTCGAGTTGAGCACTACAGAAAGTTCAGCCCAAATAAACTGCTGAAGTGTCAAAGAGGATGCAGGTAGTAAAAGGTCTTTCTATTTGGTGATTTTAAAATCTTACCAAATCCAAATGACGTATGAAGAGTAAGAATCAGAATGCTGAAAATGGATAAGCTGTATGAGGATTTAAAATAAATGGAAGCAAAGAACAACACTTTGATAGCACTTCATATTTTACAATGAGTTCCTTCAATACGTGAGGATATTAAAAAAAACTAGACAGCAACTGTTTAGTTCAAGTAAGATAATTTTAAAAATAAAAGGGATTTAGCAATGTGTAAAGACAGGAATCAGAAAAAAGAGAAAGGCTGAAGAAGAAAAACAGGAAAACCTGTCTTGTGAATAGGGGGCACAAGTGAGGGAAGAAGTGGCATGTTTTACCTACTGAACTAAAGAAAAAGGCAAATGAGAAACTTCACTGTGCCTTCATTCCCTCACCCCCAGAAAAGAGGGGGTGAGATCATTAAATAAAATTTGTATTTTTCCAGCTCTATTGAGGTCTGAATCATAAATAAAAATTGTGTATACATAGAATTTAGAATGTGATAGTTTGAAATATGCACACATTGTGAAATTACCTACAAGCCAGCTAATCAACGTATCTATCAACTCACAGTTACCAGATATATGTGTGTGTATGGTGAAAACATTTGAGATCTACTACCTTAGCACATTTCATGTATACAACTCATTGTTATTAACTATAGCCATCATGCTGAATATTAGGATTCCAGTACTCATTCATGCAGCTGAAGGTTTCTACTCTTTGACCAACATCTTCTCTTTTCACCCACCCAGCAGTTCTTGGTAGCCACTCTGGTACTATGACTTTGACTTCTTTTTAGGCTCTACATATAAGATCATGCAGTATTTTTCTATGTCTGGTTTATTTCACTTGGCATAATTTCCTCAAGATTCATCCATGGTGTTGCAAATGACTATATCTCCTTTCTTAGAGATATTTTATACACACACACAAACACCCTAACCCCCACCACATTTTCCTTATCCATTCAGGCATCAAAACTTAGGTTATTTCCATATCCTGTCTATTGTGAATAATCCTGCAGGGAACATGGGAATACTACAAAGTACTGAATCATTCCTTTGGGGATATACCTAACAGGGGGATTGCTGGGTCATGTGGTAGTTCTATTTTTAGTTTTTTAAAGAACTCTTATGCTGTTTTCTGTAATGGTTGTACTAATTTACATTCCTACCAATGATGTGCAAGGGTTTCCTCTTCTCCATATCCTCTCCAACACTCATTATCTTTCATCTTATTGATAGTGGTCCTTTTACTTGGTATGAAGTGGTATCTCATTGTAATTTTAATTTGTATTTCTCTGATGATTACTAATTTTGAGCATTTTTTCATATACTTGTTGATCATTTGTATGTCTTGAGAAATGTCTGTTCAGATTTTTTGCTCATTTTTAATTGGGTTATTTTCTTACTATTAAGTTGTCTTCCTTATACATTTTGGATACTAATGCCTTACCAAATGTATAGTTCACAAAAATTTTCTCCCATTCCATGGGTTGTTTGTTCACTCTGTTAATAGTCTTCACTGGCTATGCAGAAGCTTTTTATTTTGATGTAATCCTATTTGTTTATTTTTTGCCTGAACCTTTGGATTCATATCAAAAAAACATTGCCTGGCCTCAATATCATGGAGCTTATCCCCCATGTTTTTCTCTTAGTAGTTTTACAGTTTTGGTCTTATGTTTAAGTGTTTAATGCACTTTGAATTGATTTTTTATATGGTGTGATATAAAGGCCTAATTTCATTTTTCTGCATGTGGGTATCTATTTTTCTGACACCATTGATTGAAGAGGTAGTCCTTCCCCCATTGAGTGCTCTCAGCACCTTTGTCAAAAGTCAATTGATTATAATTGTGTGGATTTACTTCTAGGTCCTCTACTGTGTTCTATAGGTCTGTGTATCTGTTTAATGGCAGTACCATACTGTTTTGATTACTATAACTTAGCTTTGTAATATAGTTTGAAATCAGAAATTGGGATGCCCCTAGCTTGTTCTTCTTGCTCAAGTTGCTTGAGGTCTTCAGTCTTTTATATTTTTGTACAAATTTTAAGATTGTTTCTTCTCTTTCTGTGAAAAAAAAACACTAGAATTTTGATAGGGATTGTATTAAATTTGTAGATTGCTTTAGGAAGTGTGGACATTTTAACTATATTAATTTTTCCAGTCCATGAACATATTTTTCCATATACTTGTGTTTTCTACAATTTAATTCATCAATTTTTTTCTATTATTATTAAGTCAAATACACATAGATCATGAATACATTCATGCATATGTGGGGTACAATGTGTTGATTCTTTTTTAATACAATCTGTTGTGGTTACATTAAAACAATCAACATAGCTTTCACATCAATGTTTTATAGTTTGTATTATACAGATTTGTCACCTCATAAGTTAAATTTATTCCCAAGTTTTTTTGTTTTTTTTTTGAGACGGAGCCTCAAGCATCCCCCTGGGTAGAGTGCCATGGCATCACAGCTCATAGCAACCTCCAACTCCTGGGCTCAAGCGAGTCTCCTGCCTCCGCCTCCCAAGTAGCTGGGACCACAGGCGCCCGCCACAATGCCCGGCCATTTTTTGGTTGCCCCCATCATTGTTGTTTGGCGGGTCCGGGCTGGGGATTCAAACCCACCACCTTAGGTGTACGTGGCTGGTGCCTTAGCCGATTGAGCCACAGGCACCGAGCCTATTCCTAAGTTTTAAAAAAAGTCTATATAGACTTTTCACCTCATAAGTCTAAATTTATTCCTGATATCTTTTTGATGTTATTGTTAATAGGATTATTTTCTTCATATTTTTTGTTATTTTTTTGTTACCTTATAGAAACACAATGGATTTTGTATGACGACTTGGTATCCTGCACATTTACTGAATTTGCTTATTAGTCTTAATAGGTTTTTTTTTTTTTTTTGGTGGAGTCTGTAGGGTTTTCTATATATAAGATCATGTCATCTATAAACAAAGGTAATTTAACTTCTTTCTTTCCTATTTTAATGCATTTTTTTCATTTTCTTGCCTATTGTTCTGGCTAGGCTTCTTGCACTATGTTGAATTGTGGTGAGAATGGACATCTTTTTCTTGATCTTAGGTTGGAAAGCTTTTATCTTTTCACTATTGAGTATGATATTAGTTGTGGGTTTGCCATGTATGTCCTTTACTGCACTGAGGTATATTCCTTCAATAATTTGTTGAGAGTTTTTATCATGAAAGGATAGGATGTTGAATAGTAAATGCTTTTTCTACATCTGTTGAGATAATCGTATGGTTTTTGTCCCTCATTATGTTAATGTCGTATATCACATTTATTGATTTGCATATGATAAAACCATCCTTGTGTTTTAAAAGCCCCAACACACTCACCATAAACATATTGTAAATATGCAAATTCTTGATGTCTTAAAATAGTTATTTCCATAAATTTGTACTGTAAAATTGACTACATATTCTTTCTTAATGAGGTTCTTGGTGTCCTATAATACCCTAAGTTTTGTGGTATCTTACAGTTCATGTAATACTTTCATATGTATTATGTTACTTGATCTTCCTAAGTCTAGACACTACCTAACATCTGAATTGCTTTCAACTGTGTTACTATCAATTCTGAGTTTTCTTTTGCCCTTCCATTTATAATACAGTTAAGAAATAAGCTGAGGAAAAGTTATGGTAGTGTTACAAAAAGAAATGAATGCAGACTTTCATTTGTTATGCATTTTGTAGTTTCATTCTACCTATGGTTTTGGTTCTTACTCTTGGTTGTGCCTGGGGATGTGGATCGTAACAGATAGGCCTCTGCACTAAGCCTACCAAAAGGACTTTGTAGCCCACTTTTTCTCTGGCTTTGGTAAAATCCTAGGCTTTTTACTACAATATAACCAAACATTCAAAGTAACTGAAGTGCAATCAAATAATTCAGCCAACTGGATATCTTCTCTGTGCAAATAACACATGCCCCAAATCTACAAAATCTCAGGAGAAATAAATGTTCAGGGAAGAAGTATAGGTTTTTATGTACTTGCAGTTTAGGATTGTGAGCTAAGTGATATTATTGCCAAAAAAATTAATGTGCTCCTGGGCTGAATTACAAGAGGTCTGGCACATAGAGAAAAGATGTTGATAACTTAATGTGTTTTCCCTTATATTCTTATTTTACTTTCACACCTGGTGTGTTTACCAGTGGATTCTTAGAAAAATTGGAGCCATCCAGAAGACAGTGTCTTGAATGACAGATAGACTCAAAGCAATGTGATATTACAAATGTTTGAAAGAATTAGGAATACCCACCCAGAGATTCAAAGTATTATATGGGCAACAGGTGGAAGGATTATTGTTTTTTTATCAAAAATTAATAAGGGTAAAGTTAAGATTTTTGTATTGCTTTTATAGGAGGCAATGTTTAGGCACAGAATGAGGAAGACTTTGGATTACTTCATGAAGATTTTAATTTACTATTAAGAAGTAAATAACTTCTTGTTAATGGCTTTGACACTGAATAAGATATTTAATTAAAATATAATTAAGGTCCTTGTAAAATTTGAGTCTGATTCTTCATGTACACAAATAACTTATAAATCATAGTGGGATTATATATTTAAGAGAACTATAAATAAAACCTCAAGGAAATTAAGCAAAAAGCGTTTCAGAAGAAGAAATTTTTACATGGAACGTACTACTTGAGTTGGGGCTTGAATGATTGATTGGATTTTGACTAAAATGGTAGACATCTCAAGCTAACAATTAAGTGATATAATTGTATGGTGACATGTAATTACTCATATTGCAACTTAGGGATAAAAAGGTAGAATTTTTACTTTATCTAAAATTGATTTGGTCATCCTCATGCAATCTCATTCATTGAGAAACAGAAGTGGGGAAATAATGTATTTTTACTCTAATCTAGGAACTTGGGTTCAATCAGTATTTTAATTAGTTCCTTTGGTAAACTTCAACTTCATTAGGTTAAGATCCTCAGTTACTTAAGATTTCCAACTTTTCACCCACATCCTATTTTAAATGGTATCTTGGGAAAATCAGAAGAAAGTTTACATTACCCTTGAGGCATTGGGATAAAAGATCATTGGCTTTGAATGATGCCTTCTGCCTCCTATGGTTTCTAAGGTGACATCCCTTGTATGCCTAATTGCTTCTGGTCTTTCACTTGAAACTGGTAAGTAAAGACAATCTGACTGGTAAGTAAAGACAATCTGACTGATATGTCTCATCTCTTTGGCACTTTAGAAATACCTGGTCTAAAAAGTTAACCCCACAGGCTTTGCTAAAAAATCATCTTGCTCTTTTAATATCTTACTTAATGGCAGGTCTGCTAGCTCTCAACTCGGCTACTTTCTAAGTACAAAGAAACTTCCATCCGTTCTGGAAATAAACACTACCCTTTTTCTGCCTAATCATGATGCACTGTTTAAGGTTGCTTGAATGTGGTCCCTACTCAGCCTGACCAAACGATGTGTACCCAGAGATCTGAGAACTGGGAAAGAAATTTCTTTGTCCTTGAGTTTTCCTATACCAATCTAGGTATTGCTAAAGAGTCACAATTCCTCAGCCCCATCCTCAACATGGGAGTAAAAATGTTTTTGGTTTTTTTTCTTGAGCTCTTCTACCCCTTTTCCCTAATTTGCTGAGTGAAAAGAGAGAAGGATTTTCTTCTACTTTACCTATCTCATCACAAACACCTTCATTTATCAATCTCTAGCCTTAGCCTTTATAATAGACTAAGATATCTTGTCTTTGCAAGAGGAGAAACTATCATTTGGTCCATCAGACCTAATTTTAGTAAGTTAGACCATAAACAACCTCTTGACAATGCCTTGATTTGAAGCCTAAAAATCCTAATTTGGATATCAAATATTAAATATTAAACTCTTTGGGTATTTTGTATGTAATAATCCAAATACTCAGCAGAAAACTGCCTTGGATTGAATGGATCTTATACCCCGAAAGTTACATTAGTGTTTCTCAAAACTTCACCCCCTTTCCAATTACACAAACATTCTAGCCTATAAATCTGATCTTGCTAATTCTCTATTTAAGGCTTTTCAATAATTTCCCATTGCCTTAATATTCTGGAGGTTTTCTTGATAACCCCAACTAGGTTATAACCCCGGTATATGCTTCCAAAAGCTCCCATGCTTCCTCTTTCTTAATACCCATTGTACTTTTACTTTTCCAATGTCTATTTTTCCTTAGAGATTTGAACTCCAAATTTCTAACATGCAGCACATTGTCTTGTACATAGCAGGTGCTTAATAAATATTGTATGAGTTACAGCTTTAATTATATGCATATTTCTCACTTATCAGTCAATTGTTATTTTAGTCTACAATTTTCAAGATTTGTAATTGGAGACTACTCTGCTCCAATTTACTACCCTGCTCTACCGTGATTGCATTGGCAGCATCAATTTTTAGTCCTACAGAGTCAGGCTTTCAAACCCAGAAAAATCGTCAATAAATATCCTCTTGTGAATTTCTTAACAGGTAATAATTTACCTTCTCCTTGGGGACACCCATAGGTTAACATAAGAATTCTTTGAAACTTCAAAAGATCCATCTTCCTCACTACCTAAGTTCATAATGAGGACATTTCACTTAAGGTACCTAATTATCTTTCATTTTTATTAACATGCTATTGTGCCAAGTTTTTTCACAGGCTTATTTTTCAAGGCTTAAGTTGGTCTTTCCATTTAGGTGGATGAATCAACTAGACTTGGTCATGTTATGGCTAAATGGAAGTGACTACAAAGGGTAGCATATAGCAATCTATCTATATGTAAATCGTTGCTTATTGGTTAACATTTCTTTGAAGTATAAAACCAATAAAAAATAGCTTAAATTTAATCTACAACAATCACACACTCTGAGAAAAGGAGAGGCACTATTTTTGGTCCTGAGATAGTAACAAAAATAAAAACTAGAAGCAAATATGAACAGAGGTCAATAGTGTGTGACCACTCTTGTTTATTTTTAAAACATTTACGCATCCAGTAAGTGCACTGCAGAATCTTAAGTGTCTTTAAAAGCAATGGGGGCACAAGTTTAGGGTAGCTTAAGGAAGCACGGATCAATCTTCATTTTCTATTGTAGCAAAGAGTCTTTCCATGAGAGCAGGTGCTGTTTATCCTCCCTTCATTAGCGCGCACAACGATGTCTGGCACAGGGCGAGCCTTTAATAGTCATCTGCCGAATGCAGGAATGAATGAGAGCTAAAGAAGGCAGGCTAAGTGGCTGTTGGCCTCGAAGCATGTCTGCTGCCTTTTTAGCAGGCTAGCTGGCATCTATCTTCTCATGCCCTCACCTTTCCGAGGTAATGAGTTTCCTTGTTTGCTCCCCCTCCGGTGGCCGAAACGCTGTCCCTAAGCCCCCCACTCCCCAGGTAATCCGCTCAGGTTGAGCTGGCAGGATCCAGGCAGCGCACAGCCCGGGACCTTGAGAGGGGAAGGGAGCGCTCTGGCTCCAAGAGCGCGATACGGTCTGGGCTCTTACTTTTCATTTGCAGTCCTTGATGAACAACTAACCTGCTCGCCCTAGCCTCGGTGAAGACACCTCAGTGCCAACTCGACTCCGCCTGGCACCGTGTGCAGAGAGAAAACGCCAAATCGCCATCACCAGGAGAGACAGCGAGGCGCGCTCGCGGAGCCCGCAGCCACCCTGGCGCCAGCCCGCCGTTGCCGCGCGCTCGGGGTCGGACGCCTCAGGCGCGAGGCTGCCTCGGCGGTGGCTCCGGGGCAGGCGGAGGCTCGAGCGCGCTGAAGGGGGAGGGGAAGGAGCGCCGCGCGCCAGCAGGTGGGCGCGTCCTCCCGCGCGCGTGCGCGCGCCGCGCCTTCTCCCTCACGTTCCCCGCGCGCTGCGTCCCCTCCCCGCCGGGAACGCGCGCCTCCCGCCCTCGCGCCGGGTCCCGCTCGGTCTCTCAGAGCCGCACATTCCCCGGAGCTGCTGCCACGGCTGTCGCCTCGGCCGCGGCTCTCTAGCTTCGAGGCTCAGCCTCGGTCTTTCAGCGCCGCGTCCCGGCGCCCTCCCCTCCCTCCGCCACTCCCCTTCCTTTCCCGCCCTTCTTGCCCACCCGGCCCGCCGAGGGAGCCTGGATACGAAGCAGGTGGGCTTGAGAAAGGGGTTGGAAAAATGGAGGTGCCGCGCCTGGATCATGCCCTCAACAGCCCCACCAGCCCCTGTGAGGAGGTGATCAAAAACCTCAGCCTGGAGGCCATTCAGCTGTGCGACCGGGACGGTAAGAGCGGCCGGGACGGTGAGGAGAGGGACGGAGCCCGAGTCGAGGCGCCGGGGCCGCTCCAGCTCTGCCGACGCCGTCCGCCTGGGCGGTGGGGTCTTTTGTTGTCCCCCCTGTGCAAATAAATGCAAGTGCGGGCTCCCCTCCGCCCACCCGCCGTACCTTTACCCTAGAAACAAAAGGACCCCGGGGCTCGTGGCTTGGTGCGGAAAGTGGCCGTGGTCGCAACCGCGGCGACCCTCGCCGCCCTCGCCCGCCCGGCGTTCCCGCCAGTGGTTGCTGCCCCGACCGGGCGTTTCCGATCTTTGCCGCAGTCCGGATTTCCTGGGTCTCCTGGCACCGAGGGAATATGCCCTCTGGATGTTTCTAGCAGCACCTTCTCCCCGACACACTAGTTAGCAGTCTCAGTCTTGAAAGTTACCATTTCCTTTTTTAAACCTCCTATCATCAGACTCCCTCAATTAAGAAGTCTTTTTATCCTCTCAAATTGAGATCGGATGACATTTTTTCAGTGAAGGAACAGGGAAAAAAAGCCAGTACATTTCAGCACCAAGGACAGACACAAGGGTCGTGGTTTTAAGTCTGTCAAAAATCTGTAAAGGAATTGGCCTAATGTGTCTGCGGTGGCTGGGAATCCGTGGCAAGTAAGGACCATTGTGTGTTGATGGTATGTCGTTGATTCTATTGTTAAAGTTGGCAGTCTCCTGAAGAGAGACATTGACTGAACGCAGGTCTGAGTGTTACAGATACAGGCCAGTCCTCCGTGCAGTGTGAGTAGTTAGCTTCTGTGTTAGTTGGACTGGTTGGAGAGTGAACGCTATCGCAGTAATGTGGAATAAAACTTCATTTGCAGAGAAGTCATCTAGTTAGTAATCGGTTGGCGAAATAATTGTGAAATTCTACATCTGACAAAGGAAAGACAATTGTGTGTTGTAAAGATGACCCTGAACGCTTTTGATTATAAGTGAAATTAATATTTAACTGTATGTAGAGGTAATGATTGTACAGCATTTTTTTTAGCCAAAGTTAGGTTAAGACACTAATATGCTCAGAGTAAGGTCATAAATTTTATCAGTATACTCCGAATAGGGAGCAAAGGTCTCAAATGATAATAACTTGGTTAGGCATTGCTGTTCGGTATGTTTAGGTCAAGTGAGCACCCAGTTTCTGTTTATTAGTGAATTTTCTATTTATACAAACTTACATTTAATAATTTTGAAAACAAAATTCAAACTTTTTAAAACCAAAGCCACTTTAATCTGAAACAGATGTAGTGTGAATAAATAGATACTCTTACAGAGACAGCTTATTTATCCTTTATTCTTAAGACTATTTTGGTCACCGTGATAGTAAGTGCACATCTTTGTGCCATCTAAAAAATTCATCATTTGCTGTTCCATATATAAGCTTGGGTGATTAGACCATAAAGATTATTTTTAACATATCACATGCATCATTTAGATTTTAGTTTCCATACTTTCATAAAATGATTTTTTGTGATGTTACCATTGCAAATTATAAATATTTTTATTTTCTTAGATTGATTCAAGAGAAAACTAAAAATCTAATAAAAGTAGATTTCATTTTTATTTACTTAAGTAAGTTATCAAAAGCTCATTTCTGTAGTAATTGGGAATGGGCACTTCATTATTATTCTGTGGCACCCGGTAATATCAGTACTTAAAATTGCATTTACCATGTGTCTCAAAGATATTAGAGAAAATAAAGTTCACAGAGTTAATAGATTAAAATAGTTAGATTAAATTGTTAATAAAAATTAATCCTGTGTTTGTTGTGTTTACTGTGATCTTTTCTCCCAGAGTAGTAGCTGTTTTATTCTGGTAATAGTTTTTAATTCTTTCTGTTTTTGCATTCTGAATCCTGAAAAATGAGTAAATTATGTAATTTTTAACTTTGAGGAGATGTTGGCACTAAGCAGTATCTATAAAAATAAAAATTACTATTTTCAGATTTCTAATTAATTTAACATAGACTAATTAAATAGGATTTTATTTTGCAAAATAGTTTATGCCAATGACTATAAAGGGCTGACTCTTCTATTAGAAGATGTGGAAAAATTTGGAAATGTGTTTAGTGATGGTATTACATGCTTAACATTTTGTGTGATCCTATCTTACATATCATTCCAAAAGTATTAAGTTGGCTTCATAGGAATAGTTTGGGAGGATAACATTTTTACATAACAGTTTATAAAGTTTTGCATTAATCAACCAGACTTTATTTGGAATCATTTTTGATTGAGGAATTTTAAGCTTGATGCTGTTTGCTCCCTTCACTTCTTCCCTTTCACTTCCTTTCTCTTTCTTTCCTCTAACGTCTCATTTATAAATATATAGACAAGAAGGTGGAAGAATATATGGCGAAGATATGTTTATGTGCTTACATACATAGTAAGAGCTATATTTTCTTAATTTTGTGATAGAAATACATTTGTCATAAGATGAAAAACATGAGTGTAGAAGGTATTTCCCGTAAATTGATGTTTTACATTCTCAGAATTCACAATGTTTCTTTTTTTCATAGTTTCTCAAATAATTGAATAGCCTAAAGAACATGAGTTAGAGTCCACATGGTTATATAACTAGATTTTTAATTAATAAAAATGATTCTTATGTACTCATACATTACCTCATGGATAGTATCTTCTAGGCATGTGTGTTTTGGTTACTAGTGCATGGTCCCTGCCTAGGTGTGTGCTTGTAGTTCAAAGTGACGATTCTGGATAGGCTATTAGGAAGCCTTCTGGAGATATACTATAGATCTAATAGTTTCTACAAATTCCTATGGAAGTAGAAGAGATTTCAGTTCCTCCATCTCTGCTGCACTGAAGTATACTGAAGTTACTTGCATAATGTAATTTCATTATGACTTTTCAAAAAAAATTGAAAGAGAAAAACAGTTTCTCTTCTGGAAGCATCACTAATACTGGAATACATTTCCAGTTTGTTTCTTCATGTAAATACCTTCACAGAATACTCTCTTAACCTCACCCCCACAGAATTCTACATTATTTCTGCTTTTCATGCTTTTCATACACACACACACACACACACACACACACATATATATATGTATGTATGTATGTATGTATATGAGCTTTCTTTCCCTTGCTGACAAGGAAAGATTTAAATGTCTACAGATTGTCTTACGTGCATATAAGCTCCCTTACCCTTGTTATAATGAAGAAGGAAATAGCAAATTAACTTGTTTCATAGCACTTAAATCCACCCCCAAGGCTTCCTAGCTTTTTACAATTATTATTTCTATGATTAGGGCATTTTATGACTGTGTAGATGTGGTTTATGGAGTTTATGATACTAGTCAGCAAGGGAACATATTTTAAAGAAATTACATAGGCAGAAATTGACATTTTTCCCTGTCTTTTAGTCCTGTGGAGAAAAAGAAAAAAGGTTTTCTCCCTTTTATATATTTAAAGTAATAGATTCCTTTGAATGTGGACTTTATTATATCTATTTAAATTGTAAATCAATTGACACCTTCTTTATGCTTCTTGACTTGAATTAAGTAGATTTTAACTTTGGAAACAAAGTAACAAATGCTTAGTGGCACTGAGGTATATTAAATAGTTCTTAATGACATTTTCTGAAGAAAACATCTGGTAGGAATATTCATAACTATTACCTTTAATAGTCTTTATTACAAAAATGTAAGGTTCATTACTCAGTCTCACTGACATGTAGTATAGTATAATGATAATATCACTTTAGATCAGACCAACCTGTTAGAATATTGATTCTTGATAGATATGTAACTATAGGCAAATTAATTTAGTTTTAAGATTTCTTATGTAAAGTGGATAAAATGATGTCAATCCTGTAGGATTATTGAAATAAGCAAATAAAGTATTTCTTATATACTATTTGTCGGAAGTCTTGATATAAAATAGAGTAATAATTATTATATTGAATAGAGTATTATTCTCTACATACATTCTTGAGTTGAACAAAATTGACTTTTATTTCTTTGGGTTTTTTTGCTCTTTTGATCTTTGTTGTTTTTCATAATTTTGGTTATGTGTTATTTAGTTAGGAAATCACTTCAATTTCATGAGTAATTAATGGAGTCTGTAAATTCTGGATTTTAAAAAATAGCATATTAAAAATCACTGTTTAAAGTACTTTTATCTCTTGTTCTATTTTACCATCCTATCAGTAATATTCTTTTCAACCTTAGTCCAAAAGCTGTTTTCAGCTTCTAGTTCAAATATTCTGTTTGCTGTTTTTCATGTGTCTTGTGAACTTGATACCTACTCTGGGATGGCATTTGCCTCACGGCCCTTTCTCTGTTCTTAATTTACAATGTTTTTCTGTATTTTTTTTTTCAAGGATAGTTCTGTACCAGGACATGTGACTTCTGGATTAATTTCTTCGACCCAGATATGACTATAGAAATACTGTAAATTTTTATTAGTATAAAACAAAATAAATAAAAGAAACAAAAAGCTTTAAGACCACCAGATTACATTAAGCCAGTTCATATTCTTGGTAGAGGTTCTGACGTATTCCCGGGAAGACCACGAAGTTACTCCAGTAAAAGTCACATCAAAGTTTATGTGACCAGACTCCCTCCAGTGGTAGGATGACTGATGTGTCATAAGTAGTAACACTGGCAGCTTGCTTTGTTGCTAAAGTAGGCTGGTCAGAAATTCACACTATAGATAATTTAGAAAACTTATAAGTCACTTGATTTTTATCCCTACTGATTTTTCCTTCTATTTTAGGCCTAATCTTTCTTTTTCCTCTAATTTATGTGAATATGCTTTCCTGATTACTTTTGTGTTTTATCCTGGGCTTTATTGATAATAGCAGCTGCATCACTTATTGTAGCAAGCATAATCCTCTCAGTTTCTATTTTCTGGTCTTATGATTTTCCTTCTCTGCCCTTCGTAGACGCGTAATTCCAGTCTTGCCTTGTATAATGTGCCTCTTTCTTGGGTTTATTTTCCATTTCTTTAAATTTCTTTATATTTTTATCCTTTATCATTTAAATTCTGTTTTTACTAAAACATATGCCTTATTCTTTAACTGTTTAAAATATTTCATTATTGCCAGTTAGTAGTTAAACTTTCTTATTGATCAAGCTATATTTTGTACATAAACATCTGAGAAATAAAATCAGTGTGTGGGGAAGACTTCCAGCAGAAATGTGTAGACAAGTAGGCGTGTAGGCAGAAAAAATAGGTAGAAAGCTTTAATATGTTTTTTATAGGTTAAGAATAGTCTCTGGAAATATTATAAAAGAAACCCAAACTATTCTTTGGGAGGCCAAGGTGGGAGGATCACTTGAGACCAGGAGTTTGAGACCCATCTCTTTTAAAAAATATGAAAAGTATTAGCTAGATATAATGAGATTATAGTCCTAGCTAATTGGGAGGCTGAGGCAGGAGGATGGCTTGAGCTCAAGAGTTTGAGGTTGTCTTTCTTGAGTTGTGATCTGACCACTGCATTCCAGCCAGCTTCAAGTACTGAGAGATTCTGGCTCAAAAAAGAAAAAAAGAAAGAGAGATGGAGAGAGAGAAATCAAATATAATTAGAGTTTGTGATTTATTTTTCAGGCAAAATGGAAAGTGACCAGGACCAACTTTTCAAGACTGGGAAATCAGAAAATAACTTACAGGAAAGAAAAACAGATAAAGGAAATAATATTTAAACATTATGCTGACATTAATTTTATTAACATCTCAGATTTTAGGTCACAATAGATATCTAGGTGTGTCCTAAGCCCTTTTCCAGGGGCCCTTTTTCTCTCTCATAGATACTATATTTCCAGAAGAATATTATATACTGTTTTGCCATTGTTTCAGTGTGGATCTCCGCAAGAGAACCTGCTTTTATTCTTTTTTTTTTTTTTGCAGTTTTTGGCCAGGGCTGGGTTTGAACCCACCACCTCTGGCATATGGGGCCAACGCCCTACTCACTGAGCCACAGGTGTTGCCCAACTCTTCTTTTTCTTCCTTCCCATATCTCAAAATCTACTCAAGGTCTTATGGTAGTACTTTGAGAATCATAACTATGTAAAACCAATCATTTGATAATGTTAGAGAAGATGATAAAGTAAGTGATTCTGATTCATCTTTGTAAAGATAGTGTTGGTATCTTAGGAGACATTTTAGAGGGATTAGTACATAGAATAAAAGTGAAAAGAACATTTGAGTTATGGAAAGATGTTTGGAATTTAACATTAAGAAACATCTTATAAATTTGTAATGAACATCAATTCTTGTGTTCTGAGAAAAAGAGTTCTAGAATGGGGAGAAGAATTGCTCATTGAAATATATATTTCACTAAGGAGACTAGAACTTAAGTGAAAAGGAATGGTTAGGATTTGACTTCACTTTTAGAGTGACCTCTAATGAGCTTTGGATCTTATTGTTTGGAGGAAAGGAGTGATCACATCCTGGGGAAGGCTAACTTTGAACTCCAAAGATGAAATAAATATACAATCCAGGTTTGTTGTGGCAAACAAGAGCTCTGTAGTTTGAAGTTGCTTAACAGATGTGAGTTAAACAATGAGCATCATAATTAGAATTGCAGTTAGTTTTGTTTGTCATATTATGACTATATGGGCCATATTTGTGGTTCATTTAAATGAGGCTGCTCTGTGGAGATTTTATATATATGTACTATTTGTTGTAGTGATTGTGGCAACCAGTGTAAATAAATCTGTCCTTTTTTATATAGCCTGTGGGAATGTTGCTATCTAATAATAGTATGAAAGGCTTATAGTTTCCCTAGACATATGCTATTAAAGATAAGGTACCAAAAAAGATTTTTCAGTGTACTCTGATTCTCTTGAAAAATAATGCCTCTTCTGTAAGCCTAGATGTTTACAAATTTCTCAGTTTTTAACATTTTAGAAGCTGATGATAATTGACAATAAGAATCCTATATTTTTCAGTATCTACTATATGATAGCTTCCTATTAACTGCATTTTAGAGTTACATCTATGATGTAGAACAGAAGTCTGGAAGTTATGGTTTCTGGGTCAAATGCTGTTTTGTAAGTAAAACTTTATGGAATATAACTGTGCCCATTTGTTTACACATTGCCTATGGCTCCTGTCTTGCTTCAACAGCAGGGCTGAGTAGCTGTGAGAGACCATACAGCCCATAAACCTTAAAATACTTGTTGTGTGGCTCTTTGTAGGAAAAGTTAGCCAATACCTAATGTAAAAGATTAAAAGTATAAGTTAATTTCTCTTGGTATGAATAAAAATGTTGAAAGGAGAATTTATTTAAAAAATAGTATCCTCATTTTGCTTTTATGTATTTCCAGGGTTTTGAGATTATACAGATCAAGCCTAGAACTGTAGAAAGTTGTCTGAAGTTACTGGGCAATAAGTTATCTGTGTATGGGTTCAAATACGGATGGCACTTTATGCCATTGCTTCTGATAGTCAAGAAGAGAAACAAACTTTTAATTTTAATTTGAAATTTAGCCTTCATATAAATAAGTTTAGAAAGAAATGCTCTATGCATGGGTATTCCTGGTATACTTATGATTTTATCAGTAGATATGTTTTAGAGTGTCAAAGAAACAGATATAAACTTTGAGAAACATATTAGTTATATTGAATTATATTACAGAAATTTATCATATTCTTCCTCTTAAGCCAGACTTTGATTTAAAAAATGTGAAAGTGTTAACTCATCTTTTTTGTCTTTCATAATCTATCTCAAGCTAACTGTGGTAAAGGACCACTTTTTAAAAACAAATTTTCAACCTGTCACTGTCTAATACTTAGTACAAATATTTAAAAAAGAATTACTAGAAAAATTAAAATGATACAAAAGGATTCAATATGCATGAAAATCACTTAAAGTCCTTTAAAAGTTTCTAAATCCTTAATCATAATTTTTATTTTTATCTTACTGCAGACAGGTAAGTAGTTTGTAGACTTTGGTTTGTATGGTTTGCTACTTTTAAGTAGCTCTTACTAGAGGACAGTGCCATTCTGTTCTTTCCAGTGATTAATTATAGGGACCAACCTTAGCCGGTTAAGTTTTGCCTTTGTGAAAAACCTTTTGCTGTTTTACTTACATATTTTTACTATTTATTTGTACATGGCATTTCAACTTTTATAGTCTGTATTAAGATCAGGGTGGAGGGGAAGAGTACAAGAATGAGTGTAACTTGGATTCTGCATTCAAATAATTTAGGGAGACAATTTATTTTGGAAGACAATATATTTAAACAGTTAAGTACAATAGTACGTGGTAAGTACCATAATGGAGTTTAGATGAAAAAGTGGTTAATTCTGTATTAAATTTGGGAAGCAACATTTATCTGGGTATTAAAAGTAAAGTAAAATTTCACCAGGAAAAGTGGGAGAAGAGCATTTCTAGCAGAAATAAGAGCATATCTAAAACCATTAAATCATGTATTTTCTGGGGATATATAGCAGATGGTATTGCTGGGGGGAAAAAG
Source organism: Galagoides demidoff (assembly GCA_963574575.1). Taxonomy (NCBI): domain Eukaryota; kingdom Metazoa; phylum Chordata; class Mammalia; order Primates; family Galagidae; genus Galagoides; species Galagoides demidoff. Next base: position 26,893 of record CAUYQV010069402.1, read on the forward strand.
TGTGCCTGGTGGGAAATTAAACTGAAAAATGTATCTAGGTAATACTATGCTTGTTTGGATTTATCTTCCTAGTAGATTAAAAGCCTTCTAACATTGAGAACATTTATGTAAAAAATATTTTTAAGAGCTCCAGTTAATGAGTAAAAAGAAGTATTTGATGAATATATTTATATCTTGTAATTTCATAGCTACAGAACTTTTCAAATAAAGATGATCAGTGGTCTTTGGAAATTTAAGTTGACAGTTATTCTTAAAAGTTGCTATTTTATATCAAATTCACCATTTATTTTATTTCTATATTTTTATTGTATTGTATGTAGAAAATTCTGGCTCATACAAATAAGTAGTGGTAAATTGCAATGTTATAAAACATTTTTATTTCTTAGGATGTTTTCAGATATAATAAATAGATCCAGATTTGCAGAGAAATAGTAAGATTTTTTTTAAAAGTTGAATCACGAATAAATGTTCCAGACAGAAGGATATAGCATAGATTAATCAGTCAGTTCATTTTATCATTATTTGATGATAAAATAGTGTATTTGTAACATTTTGAGATTTTTATTGATAACAAGTTAAAAAAAAAGACTCATGCTAATCTTTTAAAATTTTAATACAGTTAATTTATTGTACTTTATGGTGAATCTATAAGAATCAATTTCATCACTGAAAATATATCTGCATTTTTAAGCTTGATAATATTGTGATTGTATTGTCAAATTGACTTTTTTCAGCTTATTAAAGAACTAGATAATCAGATTGGTTTGCCTAAATTATTTATATTAGAAAGATATTTATTAAAGTTTTTTTAATAATAAAAAATGTATTTC
>CAUYQV010069403.1:0-36920 GCA_963574575.1 Galagoides demidoff
GGACTGCAAACTAATACAACCTTTTTGGAAGGAAGTATGGAGAACCCTCAAAGAACTCAGACTAAACCTCTTATTTGATCTTGCAATCCCATTACTGGGTGTCTACCCAGAAGAAAAAAAGTCCTTTTACCATAAGGGTACCTGCACGAAACTGTTTATTGCAGCTCAATTTATGATCACCAAAATGTGGAAACAGCCTAAATGCCCACCAACCCAGGAATGGATTAAAAAGCTGTAGTATATGTATACCATGGAATACTATTCAGCCATTAAAAAAGATGGAGACTTTAGACATCATTTGCATTAATCTGTATGGAAGTGGAACACATTATTCTTAGTAAAGTATCACAAGAATGGAGAAACAAGAATCCTATGTAGCCAATTCTAATATGAGGACAGTTAATGACCTAGTACATGGTAGGGAGTAGGGGAAGGAAAGAGTAGAGAGAAAGAAGGAGGGAGGGGGTCAGGGGGTCACGGTGTGTGACATACCTTTTGGGCGCACAACACAATTATAAGAGGGACTTTACCTAACAAATGCAATCAATGTAACCTGGTTCAAAAACCTGAAAAAAAAATAGCTTACTCCCCCTATACTATATCATAGGATCCCTCCCATTTTAAGAAATGTATCAGGGACCCTGAGAGAACTGGAAGAAACAAATTTACTAACTTTCTAATCAACTAATGTCACTGGGAAAAATAACGAACCACTCTGCTATTCCTCCCACCTCTAACTTCAAGGAGGTGAAGGGAAACAGAAGTTTTAAAAAATGAGATGAATCAAGGTAATTGCTGCAGAGACTCTGTGAAATCCATTACCACAGAGAGGCAGCCAGTCCTTCCTGACACACCATACACTGCCTCCCTGTGAAATGCTTTCTTCCCCTTGCAGTACAGATTAATTTTATTATATTAAATTTGGAAGGATGCAGCCAGACAGACATAAATCAGTCTAGGAAGCTCACAGGGATTAAAGACATGAATTCAAGCCTTTGGCAAGTGCTCTCATGAACTGATGGACTTCCTTCCTTCCTTCCTTCCTTCCTTCCTTCCCAGGTGAAGAACACTGCCCTTGAGTTATCTGAAGCTGCTCTTCCTTGCCACATTCATGCAAGGAGGCAATTTACCCTTGACCTTTGTAGCAGAGGGTAGCTATGTGTACTTGGCCAGGCTTGTGCCATACATTTGTAGGTGCTGGCATTTCAGGGGCCTGCCAGCTTCTTTCCACTTCCATCCATCCCTCAATACCCAGTAAACAGAGGTGGAAGTGCCTCTGCCTCTATGATTTTCTGTTTACTGCTTATTGGCAACAAATAGGACTTTCTCCTAGAGAGACTCCTCTTCCTTGGTAAAAAGAGGAGTTTGCAGGAGGCACCGCACCTGAAACCAATGAGTCAGGGGCTTGGTTGGAGCTGTTGACAGCCAAACTGTTACCCTGTGGGGCAAAGAAAGAGTTTAAAGCCGATTACATGCCAGACCCACATCAATGGGCTGTACAGGGACTAAGGCTGACAAATAGTTTTCGTTCTTTTTGACTCATGGAACCCTTTTAAGAATAGCTCAACTTGGAGTAAGTACTGAGTGTTGAGTACTAAGCTAAGAGTTTACATCATAGATGGATATATTTGAAGATAAAAAACTTAAGGTCAAAGACACTTTCCCCGTGAGGCAGGTGACAGCAAGTTTGACTCCCTTACTCTTGCAAGAACAAGTTCACTTATATGGAATACTATGGGGGCAACGAATGTATGGAATCCTCGGACAAACATGCTTCTATGGAGTAGGAATGATTTGTGTATTACTTTCTCTCTTATCGTCAGCTCTGATAGAGATTTCAAGGGTGGGGCCCTTTTTCTGCTGTCCCCCAAGTTACCCTCTCCCTTTCTAAGCAGATAAGCCTGGACACTCTCACAGGAGAGAAGAGAGGACACTGTAAATGTCTCCCTTTGCCTGGGCAAGTGACCCAGACCAAATATTTTTCCTAGGTAGCATATATGAGGAAGTCTGGGAAGAGAGTAGGGAAGTCAGGAAGAGAACAGAAATTTGGGGGTCATGGAGTGATACAGCCCGTACCAGAAACCCCCAACACTGCCATCCAAATTGTAGGTGGTCTTTGCTTCTCTTCCCTGTAACTTTCAAACCTGTGCAGTAGAGGAAAATGGAGCACAGATGGAGATGTTTCCTCATGTTGCAATTAGCATAGTACATGCTTGCCTGCTCACTAAAAGATTCCAGAGTGTGAACCAAAGTGGGGAAAAGTCTGATTTAGGGAATTACCCAGACACAAGAGGTTACATAGCCAGGCGTGACAGAAACAAAAGCAGAGGCTTGGGGTACGACTCCATCCCTTCTAGAAAAGACCAAGAAGGTTGGTAAAGCACAAACCCTCTCTCGCTACTCCAAAGCTCAATCCATTTGGCTTAAGAGGCTTTGCGTGTTTTAGTCAGAGTTGATATGACACATGAAAAACCGTCTCATTTTCACTTCATCCTAATGTCTACAAGCAACATTAACATCTGTGTTTATTTTCTTGAAAACTAGAGAAACAAGTATTAGTGTGGTTGAAATCAATCTCAAACACTTTAAAATTATGATTACAAATAGTAGAGGAAAGCATGGGGGGGAGCAGGCTAAGGAGTGGGTGTGGGGAGGATACATCCTGAGACCCAACCAAGGCCACATCAGACCAGAATGCCAGGCCATGGATGAGGCCAGACTGTGCCATCTGAAACAAAAAGAGGATATCTACTCTTTTCCTCTGCAAGGAAAATAAAGGAAGAAAGAAAGAAGAAACACTTGGAATTACTTTTTATTATTGTTGACAGATACACTAAATACATTTCTGAGGTCAGTAGGAACATTCACAGAATATTTTCTTTCTCTCTTAAGTATTTTTGCTTTGGCTACAAGGATCTCTCAGTGTGTGATTAATGCTGGGTGAAACTGAATATTTGAAAAGTTTGCATCTTGACAAAACTGTGCCAGAACCTTGCTATCTGCTACAATGACCCAGAACTGTATAATGTGTGGAGCTGGTTTTGACTATTAAGAGGAGGACTCAGGACACAGGTGACAACCATCTTTCAAGGAACCAAAATACGGATGGTGGCAGTTCCCCTACATAGCTGTCCAGAAAGGAAAGTCTGTTGAGGCCTGTGAAAATTGAGTGGATCACAAGGGGAGCATCAAGCTCAGAAGGTCATGGTCATAGTTCATCTCCTTCTCAGGGAAGCAATTTAAACTTCCCACCAGGCTGTAACAAGAGTCATGCAGAAGTGACTATGGTTTATGCCAAATGCAAAATAAGAGAAATAAGAAAAAAATATTGGAAAAGAGACTACAAATTCTGGATGCTGAACCATGTTCGCTGCAGAACTTTGGAAAGTCACTTCAGTTCTCTGTTGAAAGGTAGTAAAATCTTCTTCACGATGTTCTTGTGTATGCCAAATGCAAAAATGCTTATGAGAGTGCTGTGCAAACTTCGAAGCATTTCATAACTCAAAGGTGATATTATTGGTCCGTCACTGGAGCTGTATCACTCCAAAGGCTCTTATTTTACTGAAAACTCTAGAGATTTTCAAAGGGGGGTTGTATGTTAATTGCATTCATAGTGCAAAGGCTTAACTTCTTTTACCCTTTAGCAATTAGAATATTTTTAGGATTTTCCATTGTACTTGTCACATTGAATTTATTGATGATATACTTCTCATTTTTTGAAATCCCCCTCAATGGACAATGAGCTCCTCAAGAATAGAGACTTAACTAACTTACCTTTGGTATGTGTACCAGCACCAACACAGTACCTGGAATATATAGTAGGATCTCAATAAACGTTGTTGACTCAATGCACAAATGGATGAATATCTCTGGAAAACTTACCTAGATATAATATTCAAAAAAATTTCACAGACTCAGGACAGAACCCAGAGTAACAAATAAAGCTAATGAAAGTCGATTTTGTCTGGATCTTTGGTTGTTATTAGAGTTGTTCCCAAATGCCTGTTCTCTTTTTCTGGGCCTATTGTAGGGTTGCATTTTTTTCTCCACTTGAGCTCAGGCACCACCATGAAATTTGCTTTGACTAATTAAATGGTTAGAGAAGTGACTTGTGTCATTTTACGCAGAAGCTTTAATTGTCAGTGCATATTTTGCTATGCTCATTCCTTTTCTCTTCAGTGACCAGAATTGTTCCAGATAGAAGCTGGTACATCATCCCAATTACTGGTGTGGGTGTTCCGTGGTAGAACTAAAGACAGTTTATGATGGGTAAATATTGTAGAAAAGCAAGACACATATGTTATTAGAAGCCACTGAGGCTTCTTTTTGTTACTGAAGCATGTAATAGCCTATCCTAACTGATGCTGGATATGCTTTGTGGTCTCAAGATAGGCGATTTTTTTCTTTTAGTTGTTAGTTGCACTTTCTAAAGTCTGATCATTGCTTCCTCAATATCTCCAGACAAATCACAACATGGTTGGGTTTTAATGTTCTTATTCAGAAAAAAAACAAATGAATCCTGATCTTCTCAGGGAGAAAAGGGAAAATGCTAGTGAATGATCACCCAAAGGGGATTTGTTTATATCACCATCTAAAAAATGGAACAAACAAGGGATGAGTCTACATTGCAGAGTTCTTTCCAAGTAGAGAAGAAGGGGACAAAAACTAACATTTATTGAGTGCCCTCTTTATTTTATTTATTTATTTATTTCTTTGAGACGGAGCCTCAAGCTATCCCCCTGGGTAGAGTGCCGTGGCATCACAGCTTATAGCAACCTCCAGCTCCTGGGCTCAAGCGAGTCTCCTGCCTTCGCCTCCCAAGTAGCTGGGACCACAAGTGCCCACCACAACGCCCGGCCATTTTTTAGTTGCAGCCATCATTGTTTGGCGGGCCCGGGCTGGGGATTCGAACCCGCTACCTTAGGTGTACGTGGCTGGCGTCTTAGCCAATTGAGCCACAGGCACCGAGCCAAGTGCCCTCTTTAAAAATGAGCCAGTGTGTATAAAATACATAGCACAGTACTTAGTCAATAGTAAACACTTAGCAGGTTGTAGCTCTTTTCTTCTCATTATTACATGTGCTGGCTTGGGTAAATTCACATATATGCTCTCACTTGAAAGTCACTAAAGCAGAGTGGCTAGAAGCTCAGAATTTGGAGCTTTCTGAAAGGTAAAAATCCTCGTTCTAACACACTTCTTAATTCTGTGAACTTATGTAACCTATTGTTCCACTCTGCCTCATTTTTGTCATCTGTAAAATGGGAATAACAATGGTACCATTCACATGCTTGTGATTGTACAAAAGGAGTTCAGAATAGTGTCTAGTTGTATAAGTACAAGCTATGTTGTCACTATTTAATTTTTCTCATTCAATTCTTAAAACAATCCTATGAATAAGACCTCATTACCCTTATTCTGCTGTAAATGAATCTAGTATTGATGCACCATTCTCGTGTGTGACTCACATCTAAAATCTTCCACCCTGTGCAAGCAGCAATGTCTGCATTGAAGTTTTGTGGTGGGAGATGTAAAGAGATTTTAAACATCAAGGTCAACACTGATTTGCACAAACCTGTGTAGAGCTTCTTCCTCTGCATCCATAACATTACTGTGTATTTGACTAACTGAGCATCAAAATCCTAATGTCAAATGTGTCCTCAGGGGGAAAAAGTATCAAAGATGTTATTTTTCTTTCAAGATAAACTGAACTCAAGCAACTTTGTAGTCAGGTTCTCCTCATGCAATTTTAGCTCCTCAGGAGCTAAGGGTATAGAAGGTATGAGCTTAAGGAGAATAATATTAATAATGAAACCAGCATTATTGAGAACTTACTATATGCTAAACACCAAGTACTAAGGGCTTTCTTGAATTATATCGTTCATTCCTTAAAATGTCTCTAGAATAGCATTTAGTGTGTTTTTAATAATCCTGCATTTATTCAAGGGTGAGGATTTGTTTCTTCCCCTTGAATTCTGTCCAAGAAGTTCCATATGATCTTAGTGTCCTCTCAGCAAGTGGAGCCTTGCTCAGCAACAAGTGTTGCATGTAGTCCCAGCTTGGCCAATAAGAGCATTACTTTTCCCCTGAAGAAAGTGATTGGTTGATAGATGGTCAGATGACACAAGGTAGGGCAATCAAGCTCTATCTAAAGTAAATCTGGGGTTTTTGCCTAAGTCACTAGGAAAAGGCAGCCTCTCCTAAAGAACTTAATGAATCAGAAGAGTATCTGTAGCCATTTTGCTATTATACTATGATAGGAGTGCTTGTGTAGGTGGGAATAGAGTTAAATCAGAGGAAGTGGAGACAAGAGATGAGAGAAAAATCAGATCCTGGCAACACTGTTGGAGTTTCTGCAATAGGACCCCAAAGCAAACTCCATTTCCAGGCTTTGCAATTTTTGAGTGGCAGGCATTCTATTTTAGCTTAAGCCAGTTTATTTGGGGGTTCCTTCCGTTTACAAATGAAAGAATTTCAGATGATGCAAACTTAACATTTTCCCAATGTTACAGAGCCAAATGGGACCACAATAAAAATCCAACTCTGATTAACAGGAAAGTTTCAGCTCTAAGAACTTACTATATGCTAAACATCAAGTACTAAAGGCTCTTTTGCCATCCTCTTTTTTTAACTGCTGGCCATTAGAATCAATGGGAAGTTGTGAATTATGAAACAAGTGTTAGGGTTGAGTGCGTGTGTGTGGTGTGTTAGGGCACTGAGGCAATTGGAAGGTAGTTAGAAAATCTCCTCGCTTTCAGTAATACCACTCTGACCATTTTCTTTTTTTTGAAACAGAGTCTTACTCTGTCACCTTTAGTAGAGTGCCCTGACATCAGCCCAGCTCACAGCAACCTTGAACTCTTGGGCTCTAGCAATCCTCTGGCTTCAGTCTCCTGAGTAGCTAGGACTACAGGCCTGCACCACCATACCTACCAAATTTTTCTATTGATATTTTTCATAGAGATGGGGTCTCTGATCTTGCTCAGGCTGGTCTCAAACTCCTGAGCCCAAGCAATCCACCCACCTCGCCTCCCAGAGTGCTAGGATTATAGGTGTGAGCACCATGCCTGGGCTCTGACATTATTTTAATTGATTGGGACATCAGACCTGGAAGATTTAAAAACATGGTGCTCCAGGGACATTTTCTCTTCTTCTGTGATGGCTTAGCACAGAGCCTGGCAGTGAGGGCTATGTGAATGAATGAATGAATCAATACAGAAAGCCTGTAAAGAGAGCACACTTACTACTATTGGCTGTCTGAAGTATCCGTCCACAGCTGTACCCTGCAGACTGGACAGGTTGACCCCATAGAAGCACTTCTGGTACCTGAAATGGGTAGTACAAAGCCTCATCATGCATCTCGCCCTCAGCTGAGTCCCTGAGCCCCCTTCACTGTGATGTGCTGTGAGGCTGCTTCACAGGTCCTCTACGTGAGACCTGGACTGAGTGTCTAAATGTGTGAAGGGTAACTGGTCTATAGGAATTGGCAGGAAATGGTCTCTAAAAAATCTGCAGGCCTGTACCTGACCTGGGGTTGGGGGTGAGAGGAAAGGAGAGGAAGTTGAGTTGAAGGAAATTACTTGTGTGATTACTGGGAAGGATAATTGGGGGCAGGAAGGCTGTTGGGCTTCCTACCCTTGATCTTATGCCCCGCAGGTGGCCTCTAGCTCTGTGCTGCGCTATGCAAGTGCTGAAATGCAATTTCCTTGGCCCTCTCACTGTCCCAACCCGGAGCACAACTTTAGATCTCCAAAGCCTCTTGACACTCCTGCTGTTTTAGAAAATAGAGTTTTCTTGTCTATTCTTCCACAGCCACTGGCCTGCACCTTCATGATGGCATTTGATGTGATGGCTAACACCAGGCAGCAGGCCACAAGTGAGCAAAGGCTGTATCAGGTAGTGAACTGAAGCCAGCTCATATCAGCTTCTCAGAGCCCACTGTGCACATTTCTTCCCAGTTCCATGGTCAGTGACATCTGAACTATAGAAACTGGCAAACACTACAAATCATAGCTTTACTCCCCTCCTCCCACTCAGAAAGCCTAAGGAATGAAGCATTTACAAGCACGTCCCTGGCCCTGTCTTAACCATTATGTACCTGCTACAACTCACATCATGCTTGAAGCATATTAAGTATTCCGTATCAGCCAGGCTAATGGCTTATGGTCTTAAATATTTGGAAAGGCACTCTAGGGTGTGGATTAAAAGTGGCTTTGATTCCAGCTCATCCACTGACCAGCTATGTGACAGTGACAAGCCATTTGCACTCTATGCCTCTGTTTCCTTATCTCTAAAATGGAAATAGTTACAAGCTTACCTTATAAGGCTCTTCTAAAGGTTAAATCAGTCAAATTTTTTAAAAAGCACTTTGAACAATGCTGGGCATCTTATCTCTACTGTATGAGTGTTGGCTAATATTCTCTGAACTTCACCTTCTCACATCAGCACTTGGGACTACGGCAGTGCAGCCCAAACTGACGGTGCCAAGGGATTACTTGGGGAGGATCTTGTTACACATTCAGATTCCCAGGCCCGGTCCCAGAAGGCTTAGGAGTCTTATCAGTAGAGATCAAAAAACTTATCTCGCATTAAGCTACCCTAATAAGGGTGTATGGATGTGTTGTATAGTCTGTGAATCAGATGAGAACTCAGTTCACCAATTCCCTACTCCCCCAAACCCATGCTCACCAACCTTTGTTTCGCTGTGGGGAAGCAAAACAAAACACAAAAGCATGGAATAAACAGAAGAATTTGTGGTGCAGCCAGAGTTTGATGAAAGGATTAGGCAAAGTAAGGCTCCAAATGAGGAGTTGAAATCTCAAATGCCCTCTCCAGCAGCAGTGAGGAAGGACAGGTCTAGTGACATCAAGTCAGCACAGTCCTTGACCTGCAAGTGTAACTCAAGCCCCACTGAGCAACTTAGGGACTCTTGCTGCACTCCATACCATCTGTCACCTCTGAGCCCTTGGCTGTTTTCCCTTCCACCTAGAAACCTCCTTTCCTTCTTTTGCCTTGATAATTCCTACCTGATATTTAAGACTAAGCTCCAATATTCCCATTAAAAAATGTAAAACTGCATGTGACAATCAAATATTTATGTTTCACTCACTGAAAAGTAGAAGAATTTTCTTATTTATTCCTATATATTTAGCATTTAGCATTAGGCAAGGAATATTGTTAGGGCTAAAAGGATCCATGTATACTTATTTAATTAATGAATTCATCAGTGAGTGAGTTGGAGGGCTTGGTGTCCTAGATGGCTCCACTGTGGGCATAGTACTATGAGAATGATGAGGCCGTGGACAGTCATCTACCCACGTTTCCTCATCTTCTGTTTCCACCAAGGGCCAAACAGTGTCACCTATTATTTTATAAATACATGTATTGAAAACAAAGCATCTATAATCCTAAAAAGTGTTTGAAAACAGAACACCATAGGCTTTCAAACTGGCTTTTCAATATTTACAGTGTTCTTGGGAAATAGTCATTATCACCAAAGCCTATATGAGGGATGAAGAAAGGGGGAAGGCCAGGAGGAAGGAAAGAGGAGCAGAAAGAGGGAGAGAATGTGAGGGCAAAGGAGAAGGAGGGAGGGACAGAGAGAGAGAGAGATACAGGAAGAGAGAATTTCACAGATAACTCAGAAAATCTCAACTTCAGTTTTTTTAATGTCTTCCAAAGCTTGTAAAGAATGTGAATAACCCTTCACTGTGACTTGTATAGTCTCACTGCTTGTTTCCAAAACTCAACAGGTGATTCTGAAGTGCAGCCAGGATTAGGTACTAAGTTAGTCAATCTAGATTCCTGGCCAAGTAGGTAAAAAAGAAAGCCCAGAGGCAAAGATAGCCCTCCCCTTGGAAATGATTGAGTTGAAAGCTGCTTTCTTTGCTGAGCACAACCTCAGCTCTCAGAAGGGGTGCATCTGTGCCATTTACTTTGCGCGTTCAGTACCAATTAAAACCCAGCAGCCACAATCAGCTTGATGCAAATGGGCACCATTTCTGGGGCATACGGGAAAACTGTGGGCAAAGAGCCCACTGCCTGGGTTTAAAGTTTTCTGGCTGGACCATATTTCATATTTCTAATTCTCAGAAATCTCAAACATCCTTCTGTAATGCAGCATTAAATAATGAAGGCAGATGGGACCTGGCATCTCTCCGGGTCTCTTAAGATATATTGTGGTGTGTGGGAGATGGATGAGGAAACTCATCTGTTGACTTGAGAACTAGGGATAATTTCCATTGTTTTCCTCAGAAGTAGGTTTTATTTTCCAAGTTAACTTATGGACTCTTTATGAGCACATAAGGGAAAGACTCTGTGTGTTTTTTCCTCCTGAGTTCACATTTCCAATTCCCACCATTCTCCATATTTACTACCACTACCACCATGAGGCATGCAACATCTAGAAAGTCCTTTAAATACCATGCAGAGGAAAGCAATTTTACTATTAGCTACTCCAAAACATAGCCAGAGGTCAGAGAATGAACCCACGTCTCATCTCATTAACTTTATGTTCTACACACAGCCTAGGTTGGAGAAGCTTCTGAAGAATGTCCTTCTCTGGTCTTTTTTGTATTTTTGGTTCTCTCTTCTCTAGTTTACGTTGGTCTTTTGTCCTCCCTCCTCCTTCCGCATCCCCCCTCCCCACCAGTGTCCAGATCTGTGTTAGAAGGCATGTGGTATAGCCTGAGCTTCTCTTGGAGGTGTTAGCATTGATCTTTCAGATTCGATAGAGGAGAGCGTCTCTAACACAACACACCTCTCTCTTGCTAACACGAACACTCTCATAGCATACTCTGACATTTTACTTTAACAATAATATGTGCATCTTTATTCTGTTAACAAAACAATCTTAGTTTTGTTAAGTTATCCCCATTAAGAAGCTCCTCTTTCTTTAAAAATAAATAAAGTAAACAAAGCAAGGAAGAAAGGAAGATGAAAAGAGAGATGAAAGAAAGAAAAAGAGAGAGAGAAGGAAGTTTAGTGGGAGGACTCTCTTGTGCTCTGTGACAGTTAAGCAAGTTCTGTGTGTCAATTCTCTGCCAGAATTAACAACCTGTACAGTAACCTGATGAGAGACACATGTTAACTCCAAGAACTTACAAAATCAAGCATCCAAGAACGTCACGGAAGCCACACATGGTGCTGAAAATGCGGCATAAGAGTTTGGTTGGAATAGGCTGGCAGGAGTTCATGATAGGAGATGGGTGTATACCTTGGAATAAATTGTATATTTATTTGATTTATTTTATATTTCTTACATATGGCAGGACTTGAGGCTTGGTTGTTTTTGACAGTTTTCTTTTAAAATGAAATTAAGTTTTATTTGTGTTATTTTACATGCTGACTATGCTAAGACCACTTACATGCAATTTGCACTCTTAACACGCTTTTAAGTGTATGTTATTTTTGACTGTCAGCACAATGTTGCACAGCAGACCTCTAGAAGTTATTGATACTGTGTGACTGAAACTAGGTGCCTTTGATTAGTGATTTCCCATTTTCCTCTCCCTTCAACAGCTGGTAATCACCACTCCACTCTTGGAGTCTATGAATTTGACTATGTTAGATACTTCATATGTGTGGAATTGTGTAGGATTTGTCTCTGATTGGCTTCTTTCAGTTAGCATAAAATCCTCAAGGTTCATTTATGTTGTCCCATCTTGCATGTACATATCACGTTTTCTTTATCCGTTTATCCACAGATGGACATTTGGGTTGTTTCCATATCTTGGCTATTGTGAATAGAACTGCTAATATTGCTTCAAGATCTTGATTTCAATTCTTTTGGAAAAATACATAGAAGTGGGATGGCTGGATCATATGGTAGTTCTATTTTTAATTTCTTGAGGAACTTACATATCATTTTTCATAGCAGCTGCACCATTTTTCATTCCCATTAACAGTCTACAAGTGTTCCAATTTCTCCACATCCTCGCCAACACTTATCTTCTGTTTTTTTTTATAATAGCCATCCTGAGAGGTGTGAGGTGATATCTCACTGTCATTTTGATTTGATACAATTTTCTGCATCAGCAGAATGCAGGCATACCACTGTGGAAAGTGGTATCCATGTAAAGATGCTTGCTCATTATGCCTCTCATTTTACTGTTTTAAACACCAGCAAAGTAATGTGGCTACCATTTTCAATGTGCTGTGTTTATGTACTTTTGTATTTATAAACATGTGCTTTTTTTCTTTTAAACATAAAAGAGAAGAAAAAGTGGGTGCACAGAATTTTAAAAGAAATCAAACTTCAGACTGTGCCTCTTTTGTAAGAAGTATAGGAAAGTTTGTGATTCTTTAAAGGAATCCATAGAGCAGCCCCAGGTATACCAAACTCAATCTAGCTATTTGTGGTTGACAAATAAGAACTGGATGCATGAAAGCTTTTCTGAGGTGGGGAACCTGCAGCCTCAAGGCCACATGTGGCCCTCCAGATCCCCAAGTATAGCTCCTTGACTGAATCCAAACTTCACAGAACAAATCCCTTTACTAAAAGGATTTGTGCCATAAAATTTGAATTCAGTGAAAACACCACACTCAAGGATCCAGAAGGCTATAGGTTCCCCACTCCTGTTTTGGGATGAGGCTCAGTCCCAGCCAGTCAGAGCATCTTACCACTCTAGCCTTGGTGATGGGCTCAGAGTTAAGTACCTGATCAAAGGACAGTCAAGTCTACAACTTTTATTTAAGCTGTAACACAGGAGAAGTAGACACAGAGCTATAAATCTGCAAATCTAGATTTCCTGAAAATCACATTGCTGCCATGGGCAAAAGCTATCCAAGAACAGAGTCAAGCTGAGGGACAGAGAGAGACTGGGACCTAATGTAAGTGCATTAAAATCCATTTGTATCTGAGAAGCTGAATCTACCCTTGGACTTTTCAGATATATTAGGAAGAAATGTTCTTTTTCTTAAGTCATTTTTTCATTGAGTTTTTGGCCAGTTAAAACCAGAGTATCTTAACTAAAAAAATTAATAAAAGTATGCATATGTATGTTCTATGAACATAATGCTAAGAGAATAGCTTTGCCTCATTCAGTGAAGTCCTAATTCTGTGAGAACTGAACTAAATTGTTACAGCCCAGAGATATCTCAGAAGCCCAGAGTATATAGAACCAGGCCAGGAGATAATGAGATAGATGTCTGCTAGACTTAGACATTTTGTCTGGAGATGGATTTCTCTGAAGCTAGAGAATCCAGAGACTGAAATGCTATCCCTGACTACACAGGTCTGATTTGTATGGGCCCAGAGGCAGAATTTTAAAGAAAGCCTCTGAGTTTGATCAAGGTTACAAAACAAGATAAGCATAGAAATCAAAGTTCATTCTAAGAGCAAAAGCCATATGAGTTTAAGAGTTGCAGATACAAACAGAAATGCAGAAGAAATATCAAGAAAAATTACCAGGGAGTTGAAAGGAGATTATAGGCCAAGGAATAATTGAAATATAGCCAAGGACAGGGGTACACAACAATGTAGACATGAATACATTGGTTGGAATTCCTGCATGAGTTCTTTCTCTGTGATACTTTGTGCTGTACACTTGGATTCTGATAAAAATTTGGTTACATTACATGGTCATTTGAAATATTTTTATTTTATTTACATAGTATATCTAACATATTTTAGATATATAAAATACAGACAAATACAGTATATATTTTGGGAATGCCCGGAAAACCCATAATTCTAGCTATGCAAAAGAACCATTAGTACAAATTTCAGTGTTGGAGTAAAATTAGCCTAGAACAAATCATCCATTGCATTCATAGTAGAATTCAGCAGCTTGTCCATTCAGTTGAATGGATTTTCTTTAAAAATAATGTGTTTCTCAGTAGTGCTGTGGTCAACAAGGCATTTAATAGACTCAGAGCAAAAAAGGAGCAAGAATGGAGCTCTCGTTGCCTCTGGCAAAATCCTACCTACATTCATCTTCCCTCAGCCTTTGCAAGCACTGACTTCTGATTTCTGTAGAGAACAATTGACCAGAGGCCATCCACCTCCGGCATCCCTGATATCAGTCTATTGGCTCTGCCCTGGTCAAGCATGATGGACACATACCATCCACTCGTAACATTTCATAAAAGAAACTGGAAAATATGTGTCAGTTCCTTATGTGGCATATCACCTTTTAAGCGTCTGCTCAGAAATTTCACATCTTACCTGCTTCTGGACTCCTTAAATATGTGTTGTGCCCTAGCTGTGCCAAAGTATGGGCTTCTCTGGCCCATCCTCATTTGGGTACAACAGGACAATGCCTCACTTCAGACTGTACCATGTGCCTCTCTCCTCTGTTGACTTTGGGCGTGAGATGTCATGAGACCCAGAAGGCTAGTTAATGTCTGAAGAGTGAACATTTTATCAATAGGGAGATAAAAAGCAGTGTGTAAATTCACTTCTGTCTCATCCTTTGTGTAAACTTTCCTGAGATGTAGTTCATTTGATTTTTTAGGATGGTCCTAAGAGATCAAGCATTCTTCTGCTGTTTGATGCCGTGTGGTAACCAGCTAGTAATGCACCTTCACACTAGCTCTCCGTCATTTCCTGCCTCATTCTTATTTCTCCCCATTCTCACTTCACTGGGATTGCATTCTTTACTAAAGTCCTAGTTTATAAGCTTTTCCTAAGACATTGCTTCCTGGGGACCTCAAGTTAAGACAATTGATATCAGACTGAAGGCTAGTGTTTTTCAACCTTTTTTTTTCTTTAACCTCACGGCACACTTGAACCTATAGTTAAACTTATGCAGCACACTTAAATTATGTTGATTAAAAAAGAGTAAAAAAAAAGAATATACTTACTGTACTTTGAACTTCTTTTCAAAAATAATTTAATTCATGGTCTTGGAAAAATTTTCAAGGCGTGAAAAAATTTTAGTGCCTCTCATGGCACACCAGTGGGCCATGGCACACAGTTGAAAATCATTGATGTAGACTCTTAAGATGGTATTACTCACTGGTTTGATGACAGTATAGTAGTATGTGGAGGATGATAACACTTAGCTGGTTTCATCACAATTTCTAGTGGTCTTGGTGGTGGTTAATTAGAATGCAATAAAGGTGGAAGGTGAAACTTTGGGCTATATGGTGACTTTGTGCTTGAAGCTTTGGGGCAGCAGTAATTATATGGATTGAAGTGTAAGCAAGCCTCTGTTAACACCATTGGAAACTTTGAAAAGAGATGAGCCAACTCCCAACTTAAGATAAACTATAAAATCCAGAGGGTCTTTCTAGCAGAATTTAAAGAAAGTCTTATCTCTTTGGTATTCCAAGACCTCAGGTGCTGAAAATCAGGAATAGAATTTCACAAGCACAAATCACATCCTTGAAACTTAAACTGCTTCACCTTCATCCAAACAAGATGCTAAAATACTAATAATAGAAGAGCTGCAAAAAAGATTGGACATGTGATCAGGTCTTACATGCCAAAATGAATGGATCGATGAATTGTGGTAACTGTACACCATGGAATATTATGCAGCCTTAAATAAAGATGGAGACTTTACCTCTTACATGTATACATGGATGGAGCTGGAACATATCCTTCTTAGCAAAGTATCTCAAGAATGGAAGAAAAGTATCCAATGCAGTCTTACTATGAAACCAATTTATAGCTTTCATAAGAAAGCTATGGCCCAAGAAGAAGGGGAAAGGGTAGAGGAGGGGAGAAGATGGGTGGAGGGAGGGTGATTGGTGGGACCACACCTATGGTCCATCTTACAAGGGTACATGTGAAATTTACTAGGTGTAAAATATAAAGGTCTTAACACAATAACTAAGAAAATGCCGTGAAGGCTATGTTGACCAGTTTGATGAAAGCATTTCAGACTGTGTGTAAAACTAGCACATTGTACCCATGATTGCATTAATGTACACGGCTATGATTTAATAAAAAAAAAAAAAAAGTTGAGGCCCTGTAGGGCCATGAGACATGGGGCTAAGATAGTTGCCTGGACAAAGCACAGGAGCCGAAAAACATTTTTCCAATTCCCCTGAATCCTTCATGTCTACAGAAGGAGTATTCTCCCCACTTTTTGTCAGAGGAGAACAGTCTTCCTTTGCCTAGAGACTATGCAACAATTTCTCCTAAAGCCTGTGCCTGAAAGATAATTTCATTCTCCTCAAGATCTGCCTCACAATCACTCATTGCCTCTCGGCTAATAGTCCCTTATTGCTGCCAGGTTGACAACTCAAGCATAGCCTCAGCAGTAAATACAATTTCTATTCCAGGAGAAGATCATTTGCATACCTCAGAAACTGCAGAAGCTAGATTATGGTTTCCACTAAGAACCAGGAAAAATTGTATGAGAGTAGATTTTAAGGGCATTGGACTAGGGAGGGTAGAATGTAAGAGAGGGTACAAGTTATTGACATGAGGCACTCATAGGATTCAAGGTCACCATCTGGGGCAAGACACCAGGTGTAGGTCCTAATAGTCTGCTGGATGTTGCTTTGAAATTTGTTTGTTATGATAGCCTGCAGTCAATGAGGTGAGGATTCTAGAACTTCTGCAGCATAGGATTGAGGAAAGGTCAGAAGTCTAAGGGAGGTGAAAATGCTAAGTACATTTACTATGGAAGCCCTAAGAACATTCAACATAACTATCTTCTCAGAGAGAGCTCAGGAAACTCTCCTTTCACAATGATTAACAGAGAACAAACTAGTGAGAGAACAGTAGCATCTTTGGGAAGCTCAGAATAGCTGTCCTTGGTAGATCAAAGGCAGTGATAAGTAAGAGATGGTGCCATTAAGTTGTGCTCCCAGTGAGCATAATTTGGATGGAATTTCAGAATGTTAGAAGCAAGAAAGCAGTAATGAACTGTCATAGACATGAATGACAAAATTCCTATGTCAGGCAGGAAGGATGGGTGGTAATCAGGGAACTCTGACCCACAGGGATCTCTGGTGGTTGTTAAGAGATCCTAGCATTACGAGAGAGGTAAAATAGATGGACAGTCAGCCAGGACATCACTCATCATCACTGTATAACACAAACAAACTTGCTAACTGGTGAGCAGAAAGATGATGTCAGCTGTCACAATGCAAAGATTAGGGTCCCCCCCTCCAGATACAAGGGGTTTATAGATCCAGACGCTGCTGGTCCGTGACTGAAGAGGAAACCTAGTCCCCTTGAGGAAGGACTTAGCAGTGCCACCACAACACCTGTGCTAATTACTCCCCAATCCTCCAGAGGGCTCGGGGATTCTATGGCAAAGCAGCTATTTTGGAAGAATACCTAGGGGATTTTTATTTGTTTGTTTGTTTGTTTGTAGAGACAGAGTCTCACTTTATTGCCCTCAGTAGAGTGCTATGGAGTCACACAGCTCACAGCAACCTCCAATTCCTGGGCTTAGGTGATTCTCTTGCCTCAGCCTCCTGAGTAGCTGGGACTATAGGTGCCTGCAACAACACCCAGCTATTTTTTTGTTGCAGTTTTGTGGGGCAGGTTTTGAACCCACCACCCTCAGTATATGGGGCCAATACCCTACCCACTGAGCCATAGGCACTGCCCTGTTTGTTTGTTTTTTTAAGGAATGTTAGATAAGAATTCTGAGCTGATACTGATACCAGGAGATCTAGAATGCCTCTGGTTAGTGAGGGCTATGGAGAAAAGAGTAAAGAAAGTTTCAGACCACATCCATCTCACAGTGTATCCACTGGTTTCACACCAACCCTGTGGTTATTTCCCCAGTCCCAGAATAAATAAGTGGGGGTAGATATATTTGACATGTGACAGAGCCCTCACTTTGGTAACCAGATCCATGAAGAAGGAACACCTATGGTAGGAAAATCTAAGTAAGGATCCTTCCCTGAAACTGAATGTACCATATCTCCAGATAGGTAAGAGTATTATCTTCAGTTGATGAATAAGGAAAACGTGTCTCAGAGGCCTAAATTCACATGACTAAAGCTTCTCAGTTGGTAACTGACAGAATCAAGATTATACATAATTCATTCTGACTTTAGAGTCTGATTCATCCAGCTTTTAACTACTGCCTACTTTGCTTATGCTTTTATGTTCCATAACTACAATAAATGTAATATGACTATCTAGTTCAATCTCAAACTTCTTTAGAATATTTGGTTGCTCTTCTTAATCAATCCTGTGTATATATTTTTCTTTCTACGAAAATCAATTTAAAACTGCATTTAAAGGCATTGGCATACAAATCCCCGAGCCAATTATTTTCAATAAGAAAGTTTTATGGCTAGGAATGATGAGTCTTCACAATTGAGCTACACTCTCAGGAGATATTTTCTAGAATTTTAATTAATGAGGGCCAAGGAATCATCATTAAAAAAGAAAAGTATTAATTTTGTAGGTGACTTCTACCAGCATCAAAATGTAGTAATCTTGTCTACTAAAAGAGCTTCATAATTGATTATTTGGAAAGGATAAAGTTATATGCTTATTGTACACTGTACACTAAGATGAATTTCAGAGCTAAAATGTTAAGTGAAAGTAAAAACATAAAAATAAAAGGAAACTAATCCGGATTCAGGGGCAGGAAGCCTTTTCAAAATAAAGAAAAAGAAACAATAAAAGAAAATATTGGTAGATCTAGTGACATTAAAAAAGTTAAGTTCTTTTATGGTAAAAAGCCATCACAAAGAATTTTACAAGGCAAGCTGGAAATTCTGAAGAAAATACAACCAACTCTTTTTTTTTTTTTTTTTTTAGAGACAGAGTCTCACTTGATTGCCCTCAGTAGAGTGCTGTAGTGTCACAGCTCACAGCAACCTCCAACTCCTGGGCTTAGGTGATTCTCTTGCCTCAGCCTCCCGAGTAGCTGAGACTACAGGCACCTGCCACAACACCTGGCTATTTTTTTGTTGCAGTTTGGCCAGGCCACCCTCCATTTATGGGGCTGGCACCCTACCCACTGAGTCACAGATGCTGCCCACAACCAACTCTTAATATCTTCAATAGAGAGAGAATTTTAAGAAATCAATGCACTTATCTTCTAGTCAACAAAATGAATTCAGCAATTATTGTTAACTAGGGTAGATGATTGGGATACATAAGTCAACAAAGTAGCCACACTTGGGGAATTTGCAGTCTTATGGGGGAGATAGACAATTAGAAAAAATAAGTCAAACCATAGACTATGGCAGATGGCAACAGTGCTAGAGAGAAGAATGAAGTGAGATGTGTATATGGGCTTCCAAGAGGAAAGGGGTTACAAACCTCATAGGAGGTTTCTCTGGGAAAGTGACACATGAATGAAGGAATGCAGAAGGTGGGAGCATGCCTGGTATGTTCAAGAGGAAGAAAGGAGGGCAGCGGGTGTGGCCAGAAGAGAGGAAGAAAGAGAGTGGATAGTGGGAGACAAAGTCAGAACGTTAGCAGGGTAGAAACCAGCTCATGTAGGGCTTTTAGCTTTTACTGTGTGGTAGGCAGGAAGCCATGAGAGGGTTTTAAACAGCAGAAGAATATGATTTAAATTATGTCCCATCAAGAGCATTCTGGTTGTTGTTTATAAAGAGGAACTACATTAGAAGGCTATTGCAAGACTGTAGCAGATACGGGGTATTTTTTGTTTTGTTGGTTTTGTTTTGCAAAGGTGGGTGGGAGGATGGTAGATGATGTGAGTCAACAGCTTGCATCTGGGCATGTTGAAGTCTAGATTTCCCATAGACATCTGAGTAGAGCTGTCAACAGCCAGCTGGACATCTGAGTTTGTGCTTCCAGGGAGAGGTCTCAGCTGGAGCACTATCTCTGTGAGGCATGGGCATTAGGACAGTATTCACAGGAAGAGACTGAATAGGATCAAGTAAGGAAGTGTGCGTGGACAGAAAGGGGAGGACATCTGAGAACAAAACCTGGAGTCTACTGCAATGTTTATAGATTGGGGTCATGAGGAAGCATCAGCAAAAGGGATAAAGGAGTAGGGGCCACTAAGCTTGGAGAAACACCCAGGTTTAGGCTTCAGGAATGAAGTGAAGAGCAAGCCAACTGTGTCCAGCATCATTGGCAGGAAAGCCAGTTGAGGACTGACAATGTATTCTATCTGATGATTTTATTGTTCCTTAATCTCTCATGTCAGTGCCTCAAAACTTACCCAAACTCATTGTGTGCACCCTAACCTGCCGCCTGCACTCTCACTTCTTGCCTCTCCTTACAGAAATCATACAAGCTTTCACCACCTGTTCCCTGGATCAAAGTGACAAAAATGCCAGTAATCTAATGCAGAAAAAAGGAACAGGAATTAGAAGCAAATTAAAGACTGAATCTTGATAACTATGTATCTTAAAAAATATTTTTGTGTTTGTCAGCTGAAAATAAAACCATTCAAATGTACCAGCTATCAAAGAAATACAGTTAAAAATAAGCTGGCCACCAATTTTTATTTTTTTTTTGCAAATCAAATTGGCATTTTAAAAAGCAGATCCCGTATGGGCAAGACTCAGCAGACATTCCCATATACCACTGGTGGAAGTGTTAATTGGTAAAACTTTTCTAGAGGGCAAGTTGGCAATATATGAGAATAATTTTTTTTACAAGTTCCTTCTTCACACCTTTTGGTCCAGTAATTCTGCTTTTAGCAATTTATCATATGGAAATAATCAGAATGCACACCAAAATTTCTATGAAAGGATGTTCACTCCAGTATTGTTTCTTATAGAATTTAGGATGTAGAATACTGTAAGATTCTTTATCCTTATAGAATATCACTTCTTGTAGAATCTATGGGGTTAAACTAGCAATTAAAAAATTGAGTATTTAACACTAGAGCTTGAATCAATAAATTATGAGATATTCGCAGAAAATACTCTTCAGCAAAAAACTATTTTAAAGTTACGAACATATGACAACAAAATATTGTCAAAGTAAAAAAAAAACTACATGATATGACTCTAGCTTTATTTTTAAAAGAATAGGAAAATTAGAAATACGTCAACTAACATTTTAATAGTTAGTATTTCTATACATGCTTGGGCTGACTGGGGTTTTTATTCATTCGAAAATATTTATTGAGAACCTACCACATGGCAAGCTGAGTGCTTGAGACACATGCATGAAATACTGACAGAATTCCTAACCTTGTGATGCACACATTCTATCAAGAGGGCTACAAACAATTGATAGTAATAAGGAAAGATGTTATATGTCTTTTAGGAGGTGGTAAGTGCTAGAGGAAAAAGAATAGAAAAAGGGGGGTTGGGAGTGGTGTGGGTGCAACTTAAAATAAGATAGTCAAGGTGTGTCTCATTGAGAAGGTAGCTTTTGACAAAGGCTTTGTGGAATTGAAGAAATTACGTGTGGGAATATTGAGGAGAAAACATTCAAAATAAGAAGGTGAGCAAATGTGAAAGCCCTAAGGTCAAGCATGTCAGATGTGTCCAGGGATCAGCAAGAAGGTCTGTGTGACTGAAGCTGGATGGACACAGTAGGAAGAAATGAGTTAAGGGGTACTTAGGAGCCGGTCTGGGTAGAAGCCACAGCAAGGCATTAGCTCTGTTGAGAACAGACAGGTTAGGAAGCTATTGCAATAATCAGGAGATGGTGTATTAGGATGGGGGGGGATAGTGACTACAGTAAGAATCGGTCAGATTCTGGATATATTTTGAAAGTAGAAGCAATAGAACATAATTTCCCAAGTCTGGATATAGGGGATAAAGGAGGGGCCTTCAAGGGTTTTGGCCTGTATGATTGGAGGGTAACACTGTCATCAACTGAGACAGAAAGGCTGTGAGTAGAGCAGCTTTGGGGTGGGAGTGGGGAGCTCAGGGGTTGAATTCTGGATGTGATCAGTCTCTATAAGGGATGTCCAGGAGGCAATTGGCTGTGAAAATATGGAGTTTGGAGGACATGTCTGGGCTGGAGAGATGTACTTGGATGGAATCGTCAGCCTGTAGATGGCTTCTGCAGCTAGAAGAGTGGGAGAGCCCACCACAGGAGTAACTGTGTGTGGAGAAGAGGTCAAAGACCATGTCCTCAGGCACCTCAACACCAGGAGCTTATGGAAATAAGTAACAACGATGGGACAGCTAGTTGAGAAAGTGACTAGCAAGGCAGGAGAGAAATCATAAGACTGTGGGGCAAAAGGGTCTTCCACGGCTGCTGGTAAGTAAGTTGACAAGTGAGAATTGATGACTAAAATTCTCAATGTGGTGGTTAGGGGCACTGGTGACTTTCATAAAAGTGGTTTTGGAGAAGGCTGGGTCTCTTTGTTCTGTTTCTGTTCTTCCTCTGTAGACGGGATAAACAGTAGCATGTCTGTATGGTGACAGTTAGCCAGTCTACTGTGGCTGTTAATGTCCTCCAGGTAGGAAGAAGGCAGCAGAGGGTACTGTGGGAGGTCACACAAAGAATGCCTGGACAACAAGCCTCTAGTTGGTGCTCACTCTATTTTCTAAAATTTCTAACTCTTTAGCCTCTCCATGGACTCGGGAGGTCACATTATAATATAGATGTTTTGTCCGTGTAATTTCACCAAGCAATGATCATTATTAAGGTAAGTACTCTCCCCGCAACCTGCCCCACCCAACACACAAATACACCAGGCAGCCATTCACCACTGATGAGTCCCCAAAGCCCCATCAGAATCTCAGAACTACAGATTGAGCAAAACCACAAGATGCTACGAATCTGCAGTAGAAAAATCTATTTTGTAAGAACAAATTAGGGGAAAGAAAAACTTAGCCCTTGACTCACACTCCTCAAAGCTCCTCTATAGCCCAGGAAACCACAGTGTATGGGATTTGCTGCTGCTGCTTCACTAGGATTACAAAGAGACAAACCCAGAAATGAACTTTGGACATCTCTGTGTTGAAAGATTGTATATACCTTGGCTAAAACTCAAACCTTAAATGTGAGCATCTGTCCTCACCCACTGGCAGCACAAGCTGTGTACCTTCCTGCAAATGTAACACTCTGACTTGGTGACACCACTTCTTCTTCTCCCTCCCATGGACCAACGTCATTACTCTCCTTCCCTTCTTCTTATAAATAACAGTTCTCAGAGAAGAAGAAATGGCAGTTTGGATCTGGCAGAGGTTTTGTATTAGTTCCCAAACTAAGTCTCAGAAGAGTGAAGTGAGCCCAAAAGTCAACAGTAAAATTCTAAAAAGATCTGATCAATTCATTTACACCAACGGATACAGATTGATATGACCCCTGTCAAAGGTTCTAACCAAAGCTGTAGACCCGAGTCAAAGGCATGGATGGTAAAAAGTGGAAAAGGAGGCTCGGCACCTGTGGCTCAATCGGCTAAGGCACCAGCCACGTACACCTAAGGTGCTGGGTTTGAATCTCCAGCCCGGGCCCGCCAAACAACAATGATGGCTGAAACCAAAAAATGGCCGAGTGTTGTGGCGGGCGCCTGTGGTCCCAGCTACTTGGGAGGCGGAGGCAGGAGACTCTCTTGAGCCCAGGAGTTGGAGGTTGCTATGAGCTGTGATGCCATGACCCTCTACCCACGGGGATAGCTTGAGGCTCCGTCTCAAAAAAAAAAAATTGCAAAAGTATTTTTAACCCGATGACGGTTATTCTGAATTATTTTTACCCATTTAACAGCAAAAAAGAGCAAGAGCGACTAATAGTTTTCATCTCTCATTAGAGGAAAAAGTAGAGTTTACCTTTGTGCATATAAAATTGCCATGATTGCCCCAAACGCTCAGTCGTTCTGGGTTTTTTTTTCCTTTGCCCTGTGTAGTGCCAAGCTTTATTTTCTTCTCTTTGTGACCACGTCAGGTACTTAATCAGCCTATAAAGAGTAAATAGTGTTTCTTTCTTTCTGATGTGCTTTCTAAAATATTAACATCCTCTTCCTTTATAAAAATATTTTTAAAAGGCTAAATATGAAAAGGCATGATCTTATCTCTGTTAACAGACCAGCAAACCTAGACACCAGTGGATTGTGTTTCAGTATCTAAACACCTGCTCCATCATGACAACTCAGACATGAACAAATCTTTTCAAGGTGTATAAAAGCCATCTTAACTTTATGAACAGTATATTACTCAGTTTCTTGCTGGAAATGGAGCCTCCAATGGAGTAAAGGATATCTTTGGGAATTGTCAATTCAGAAATATAAATTCCTATAAAAAATGCAAAACTCATCCCATAAAAGTAAAAATCTGGATATAACAAAAAATATTTTCAGGACCTAGTTAAGTAATCCAATTAGTTTAAGCCAAACACCAGGTAAGAAATGGTGGCTAACTCCTTGGAACTCACAATAAAGGACATTGGTATGGATATCATAGTGAGGCTCACTCGTTCAGGGCACAGCCCAGCCTACCCCTGTCAGAGGTTCTTAACCCAGGCCTCACATTAAAATCTCCTGGGAACTTTACCCAGTACTAACAACCTCACACTGTGTAAAGCAGAATCCCTAGGGGATGGACTCAGTCACCCTTTGTTTATTTTTAAGAGCTCTCCCCGAGGTAATTTTAGTGTGTAGCCAAGGTTGAAAACAACTGCTTTAAGTAACTTATCTTAAATCCTACAAAGTAAGTATGTAGATTTTCTCCTAAGTATTCTCAGGGTCTAGAATATCCAAACTCTGGAGACTAACAACATAGTGCCTTTATTTTATATTCTTGTATGTTTCTTCCCGTCTAGACCCAATGGAAAATCTCCCTCTCTCCCCTCTCACACATACACACATGTACACTCACAGATGTCCAGATAACAAAAATCAAAGGAAATTATTCAAAAAGGAGAATGACAAGTGAGTCATATTTGACACATAAACCTTGCATCAAAAAAGCTATTTAATACAGGAACATGATAAGAATATTTCATATTGACCAAATATTAGAAGATGTGTGATGGTAAGCTACCTAAATTTTCCTCAGCAAGATAACTAATTTACTAGGTAAGGGCCAATTCTTTAGGGTAAAACTAAGTAAACCTCAGTTTCTAGCTTCGTAACCTACCAGCTCTCTGTCCCATTCACTCAGCAGTTATGTCCATTGAGTGTGGCAGCTCTTTATATTATTTTCTGTAATCTGTGACTTAAGTCTTTCTGCTTACC
Organism: Galagoides demidoff; assembly: GCA_963574575.1. NCBI lineage: Eukaryota > Metazoa > Chordata > Mammalia > Primates > Galagidae > Galagoides > Galagoides demidoff. The sequence continues at coordinate 24,987 of CAUYQV010069403.1, forward strand.
CTTCTCCTTTTCTACATTTGTCTTATCATGTGGGCCCTGAGAACTCCTTAAAGGCACAGGCTGTGCGTCCCTCACGGTGCCCGCCCAGGGCTTGTGCTTCTTCTATATCCACTGGTTGTATTGGGCTCCTAACCAGTGCTCGGCTTCTCCCGGGCAGGGTCAGCACTACCTCCAGTGGGATGGGCAGGTCCCTTTGGCAAGCGTGCCCACTCCTTGTGACTTGGGGCTCAAGTCTCACTTGCTGATAAGCATCTGTGCCTGTAGAACAATCCACTCCCCACTAGGCTTCATATGATGAAAGTGACAAAATGAAGCAGAGAGTGAAACTGGAATCATTTCAATCTCTGTCCTCAATCTTCACAGATATCATGACAGATTTATTCCATGTTCTCACCTGCAGGTAGCTGAGCAACTCATCAATCCTTTTGGAGAAGATGATGATGATTTTGAAACTAACTGGTGCATTGATAGAAATTTGCAGGTTAGGAAAACTTTTGTTTCCTTTACAAACATTAATAATAAATTGCTAACGATGTTTTGAATCTAAACAGACCCTGGATACAGGCAGCCTGGACTTCTGAGCGCTAGCCACAAATGAAAGAGGTTTGGCTGTTCAGTATGTAAGTTATCCCAGGTCCTCCTGAAACCTCAGACTCAGTGAAATTTAGTTCCTTCTAAGTGGAATTTCGAGCCAATTTTGTTTGTAAGTTTCTCTGTTACCTTGACCCAGCCTGTCCGTCTGAGTACATAGAAATAATTTAACTTATTCTTCAATTTGTTTTCTGTTGCCACCCATAGAGGTTGATGGATGAATTCCCAAGGTCACCTCACCTCAGCAGCCAAATGTCCCTTAGCTGGACACTGGGAGCCTGGGCCATGACAGCCTATGTCTCAAATCTTACTGAAATACATCACCTGGGCCCACAGCCTTTACCCTAAAGCCCTGTCCCAGAAGGCTTTTCATGAAAGACCAGCACAAGGGAGCTTTCATGTTAAGCAAGACTCCTCAGACCATTCTTTTCCCTGGGAACCACAGAGGGAGTAAGAGCCTTGACCTTGCTCCCTTGTTGCAAGCCCTGACTCAGCTCTTAGATAAGCACAAACATTACACAGTTGATCTCGTCAGTCTGTGTCGAGAGAAAGTGTAAGGTCTTGGTCACTCACTCTGTCAAAATTGGGTTCCCAGAGGATGAAAACCTTTCCAGACCCCCAAAAAAGGATGACATGACTGAAGGTGGAATTTGTGCAGATAATGAGGAAGATTTAGGAGCCAGACTTTCCTTGTCGCCCTCAAGGACACCTTAGAGAAGGGCCCCCTCCAGGCTAGACTTGCTCCTGCTTCTAGATAGCCTTCTAGACTTTCCCACCAAGGGCCATTTCCAGGCCAGGATTAATACTTCATTCGTGCATAGATTTTTCAAACCCAGGAGGAGAAATCCCTGTAGCTTCAAGCCATGCGGACTTGTTGATAAGCTTTTCCAAGCAAACAAACAAGAAACATTTAAGAAGTGATACCAAGCAAACAAACAAGAAACATTTAAGAAGCTTTTCCAAGCAAACAAACAAGGCATTTAAGAAGTGATACCAAGTAAAAATGTGCTCATGGGGTTAGCAGGTTGGAAGGTTGAAACGCTTCACCTTCCTCTATTCTGTCTGGGGTGCAGTGGGTACTGTTGGGGCTGCCACTAGGACAGCAGCTCTGAGCAAAGAAGAAAGAGGTGGTTTTCCTCCCTGCCAGTGAGCAGCGGCTCCACACGGGCACACCCACTTACCCGCATTGCCAAAACTCTTGCACAGTAAATGACGGCACAACTCTTCAGTAGCTCTGGTTGTGACAGGTGTGAGCTATAGAAATCTGTATACTGGCTCGGCGCCTGTGGCTCAATCGGCTAAGGCGCCAGCCACGTACACCTAAGGTGGCGGGTTCAAATCCCCAGCCTGGGCCCGCCAAACAACAATGATGGCTGCAACCAAAAAGTGGCTGGGCGTTGTGGCGGGCGCCTATGGTCCCAGCTACTTGGGAGGCAGAGGCAGGAGACTCGCTTGAGCCCAGGAGTTGGAGGTTGCTATGAGCTGTGATGCCATGGCCCTCTACCCAGGGGGATAGCTTGAGGCTCCTTCTCAAAAAAAAAAAAAAAAAAAGAAATCTGTAAACTCACTCACTTAGGCCATGTCCCAAGCCTCTCTGCCATGCATCCACCCACTGGGAATTCTCTTTTTTTATATGGCTGTATCTGAGTTATTCTAACAATATCACATTGATTTTAGGTCTCTCTTTTAGCTGTGGATGAAATGCACATGAGCCTACCCAAGATGAAGAAGGACATTTACTGGGACGACTCTGCTGCCCGCCCGCCATACACACTGGCAGCTGCTGACTACTGCATACCCTCATTTCTGGGGTCAACGGTCCAAATGGGGTAAGTGTGTTTAAATCTACAGTATAAGGAAACATAGTAGATGACTGTTTTCTTTTTTTGCTTTCTTTGACTTTCTTCTACCTGGCCTTAGTACTGTCTGTCTCTGTTGGGTGGTTTTAACATAACATTGGGTCCCTATAGACTCAGGGCCTTGAATACATGGGCAGAGGCCCAGAGTAAACCAGCACAGCTCTAGGATAATTATATTAAGTCTGATAATATATTTTATTTTGAAGAAATGTGTGGATGTGGGGAAAGCTTAAGTACACCTGTATTTGCTAAAAGCAGATGTCACAGTTTCCAAGTAAATTAATGAAAAGAACATAAACAAATTTAGAAACCATTTCCCTTTCCACCCTCCCCCCAAAAAAAGACTTTAGAAAAAGGGGAAAAAATGTGGAATTTTTTTTAAACTTTTGGCAAAACTATGGTTTAGAGTTCCCTGAGACTGCCTTCCATCAGATTTGCGAAGCTCTCCTGTGACCACCACTTGTGACTTCCCTGCCCCTCCTCCCGGAAGTGGTCTGCCCTTCCCTTCCCTGCTTTCAGGACACTTGGCTTCAGTCCCATTCCTGTGAAGCTTTGCCCTCAGCTGAGTATCTCCTAATCCTCATAAATGATGGTATTCCTCATCCAAAGGAGGCTGAAAACCTTTCCAGACCCCTCAAAAAGGATGACATGACTGAAGGTGGAATTTGTGTAGATAATGAGGAAGATTTAGGAGCCAGACTTTCCTTGTTGCCCTCAAGGACACCTTAGAGAAGGGCCCCCTCCAGGCTAGACTTGCTCCTGCTTCTAGATAGCCTTCTAGACTTTCCCACCGAGGGCCACTTCCAGGCCAGGAGACTCAGCCCTCCCCCCAGCCCCTTCCCCACGAAAAGTGCCTTTCTGTTGTGTACACTTCTCAGCCTTTGTAACACCCTCTGCAGGGCAGCTTCATAGGCATTTGGCAGCCTTCTCAGTTGTTTTTTTTTTATTATTATTAAATCATAGCTGTGTACATTAATGCAATCATGGGGTACAATGTGCTGGTTTTATATACCATTTGAATATTTTCATCAAACTGGTTAACATAGTCTTCACTGCATTTTCTTAGTTATTATGTTAAGACATTTATACTCTACACCTAGTAAATTTAACATGTACCCTTGTAAAATGCACCGTAGGTGTGTTCACACCCATTACCCTCCCTTCACCCTTCCTCCCCCCTCCCCTCCTCACCCACTCCTCTCCCCAGCTTCTTGGGCTATAATAGGGTTATAGCTTTCATATGAAATTGCTTTCATAGTAAGGCTGAGTACATGGGATACTTTTTCTTCTATTCTTGAGCTACTTTGCTAAGAAGAATATGTTCCAGCTCCATCCATGTAAACATGAAAGAGGTAAAGTCTCCATCTTTCTTTAAGGCTGCATAATATTCCGTGGTGTATATATACCACAATTGATTAATCCATTCATGGGTTAGTGGGCACTTGGACTTCTTCCATGACTTATAAATTATGAATTGGGCTGCAATAAACATACTGGTGCAAATATCCTTGTTATAAAGTGATTTTTGATCTTCTGCATATATACCTAGCAGAAGAATTGTAGGATTGAATGGCAGGTCTGTTTTTAGATCCCTAAGTGATCTCCAAACATCTTTCCAAAAGGAACATATAGGTTTGCATTCCCACCAGCAGTGCAGAAGTATTCCCTTTTCACCACAGAGAATGGGGATATCTGTTTGGGGATTTTGTGATATGGACTAATCTTAATGGAGTTAGATGATATCTCAAAGTGGTTTTCATTTGTATTTCTCTGATGATTAAGGATGATGAGCATTTTTTCATATGTCTGTAGGTCATGCACCTGTCTTCTTCAGAGAAGTTTCTCTTCAAGTCCCTTGCCCACCCTGAGTTGGGATCACTTATTCTTTTCTTACAAATACGTTTGAGTTCTCTGTGGATTCTGGTTATTAAACCTTTGTCGGAGACATAATCTCCCATTCTGAGGGAGATTCTTGCTTTACTTACTGTGTTCTTGACTGTGCAGAAGCTTTTTAGTGCAGTAGTGTATTTTTGATGCTACTTCAATTGCCTGAGGGGTCCTTCTCATGAAATATTGGCCCAGGCTGATTTCTTCAAATGTTTTCCCTGCACTTTCTTCTAGTATTTTTATATCATGTCTTAAGTTTAAATCTTTAATCCAGTGAGAGTCTATCTTAGTTAATGGTGAAAGATGTGGATCCAGTTTCAGTCTTCTACAGGTCACCAGCCAGTTCACCCAGCACCATTTGTTAAATGGGGAATTTTTCCCTCCTCAATGTTTTTAATTGGCTTGTCAAAGATCAAATAACAGTAAGTAGCTGGGTTCATCTCTTGGTTCTCTATTCTGTTCCATACATCTACCACTCTGTTTTTGTGCCAGTACCATGCTGTTTTGATCACTATCGATTTACAGTATAGTCTAAGGTCTGGTAGTGTGATTCCTCCTGTTTTGTTTTTATTTCTGAGTAATGTCTTGGCCACTCAAGGTTTTTTCTGATTCCATATAAAATGAAGTGTTATTTATTTTCTCAAGATCTTTAAAGTATGACAGTGGAATTTTAATAGGGATTACATTAAAATTATATATTGCTTTGGGTAGTATGTACATTTTAACAATGTTGATTCTTCCCAGCCATGAGCATGGTATGTTTTTCCATTTGTTAACATCTTCAGCTATTTCTTTTCTTAGAGTTTCATAGTTCTCTTTATAGAAATATTTCATGTCCTTTATTAGGTAAACTCCCAAATATTTCATCTTCTTTGGCACTACTGTGAAAAGAATAGAGTCCTTGACTGTTTTTCCAGCTTGACTACTATTGGTATATATAAAGGCTACAGATGTATGAGTGCTGATTTTGTAACCTGAGATACTGCTGTATTCCTTGATCACTTCTAAGAGTTTTGTGGTAGAATCCCTGGTGTTCTTCAGGTATACAATCATATCATCTAAGAGTGAAAGTTTGATTTCCTCTGACCCCATATGGACACACTTGATCACCTTTTCTTGCCTAATTGCAATGGCTAAGATTTTCATAACAATGTTGAAAAGCAGTGGAAATAATGGACAACCTTGCCTGGTTCCTGATCTGAGTGGAAATGATTTCAGTTTAACTCCATTCAATATGATATTGGCTGTGGGTTTGCTGTAGATGACCTCTATCAGTTTAAGAAATGTCCCTTCTATACCAATTTTCTTAAAGTGTTCAGATCATGAAAGGATGCTAGATATTATTAAAAGTTTTTTCTGCATCAATTGAGAGAATCATATGGTCTTTGTTTTTTATTTTGTTTATGTGATGAAATATACTTATAGATTTACGTATATTGAACCAGCCTTGAGACCCTGGGATAAAACCCACTTGGTCATGGTATATAATTTGTTTGATGTGTTGCTGGCTTCTGTTTGCTAAGATTTTGTTGAATATTTTCGCATCAATATTCATTAGTGATAATTGGGCTATAATTTTCTTTTCTTGTTGAGTCTTTTCATGGTTTGGGGATCAAGGTAATGTTTGCTTCATAGAATATGTTAGGTAGTATTCCTTCTTTTTCTATATTTTGGAAAAGGTTAAGTAATATAGGTACTAATTCATCTTTAAAGGTTTGTTAGAATTCTGATGTGAAGCCATCAGTCCTGGGCTTTTCTTTTTAGGGAGATTTTGTATATAGGCTTGTTCAACATTTCCACTTCATTCTGGCTAAGTCTAGGAAGGTGGCATGCTTCCAAGTATTGGTCTATTTGCTTCAAATTTTCGTATTTCTTTATCTCACAAGGGTACAAGTGAATCTTTCTAAAAGTAGAATATAAATGTCTTAACACAATAACTAAGAAAATGACATGAAGACTAAGTTAACCAGTTTGATGAAAATATTTCAAATTGTATATTAAAACACCACACTGTACCCCATGATTGCATTAATGTACACAGCTACAATTTAATAAAAAAATTCTTTTTCGTATTTCTGAGAATAGAGTTTTTTGTAATATTCATTAAGGATTTTTTTGAGTTTCTGAGGAGTCTGTTGTTATTTTGTCTTTACCATTTCTGACTGATGAAATTAGAGATTTTACTCTTTTTTTCCTGGTTAGGTTAACCAAAGGTTTATCTATTTTATTGACCTTTTCAAAAAACCTACTTTTTGATTTATTGATCTGTTGTATAATCCTTTTGTTTTCAATTTCATTTAATTCTGCTCTAATTTTGGTTGTTTCTTTTCTTCTCCTGGGTTTGAGATTGGAATGTTCTTCCTTTTCCAGTTAGCTATCATTCAGCATAAGGTTATTTAGTTTCCATGTTTTTGTATGAGTCTGCAGATTCCTGTTGTTACTAAGTTCAACCTTTATTTGATGACGGTCTGGCAAGGAATAATTTCTATTCTTTTAAATTTGTTGACGTTTGACTTGTGACCTAAGATGTGATCAATTTTGGAGGATATTCCATGGGCTGATGAGAAGAATGTGTATTCAATTTTGTGAGGATGAAATGTTCTGTAGATGTCTGTTAAATCTAATTGTTGATTGATTAAATTTAAGTCTAAAATTTCTTTGCTGAGTTTCTTATTGGAGGATCTATCCAACACTACCATGGGAGTGTTAAAATCTCCAATTATTATGGTGCTAGAGTAAATCAAGTTGCTCATGTCTGTTAGAGTCTCTCTTGTAAATTGAGACGCATTCTGGTTGGGTGCATAAATGTTAATAATTGAAATCTCATTATGTTGAGTGTTACCCTTAACAAATATGAAGTGACCAGCTTACCTTTCCTTACTTTTTTTTTTTTTAACACAGTCTCCCTTTATCACACTCAGTAGAATGCTGTGGCATCACAGCTCACAGCAACCTCCAACTCCTTGGCTTAGGTGATTCTCTTGCCTCAGCCTCCTGAGTAGCTGGGACTACAGGTGCCTGCCACAACACCCAGCTGTTTTTTGTTGCAATTGGAGCTGGGGCTGGGTTCAAACCTGCCACCCTCGGTATATGGCCTGAGTTTTTTGTATCCAGTCAGCCAACCTGTGCCTCTTTAGAGGTCATATTAAACCATTGAAATTAATTGAGGATATTGATAAGCCTGGTGGAATTTGGGCTATCAAATTTTTTGACAGTCCAGTGGACATTTTTAATCCTTTCACCACTGTGGAAGTTGGAATTTGATCAAAAATTTCTGAGTGAGTTTACTTTGGTGGTAGAGGGTTGTGCTGGTCATTATGGAGGATAGTTTGAGACTATCCTGGAGAGCTGGTTTAGTTATGGCAAATTTCTTCAACATGTGAATGTCATTAAAGCATTAATTTCTCCATAATAAATGAAATTCAGTTTAGCTGGATGTAGGATCCTGGGTTGAAAATTATTTTGTTTTAAGAGATTAAAAGTCAATAACCTCCCTCTTCTAGCTTGAAAGACTTCAACAAAGAGAGAGATCTTCAGTCATTCTAATATTCTTCCCCCTATAGGTTATGATTTTCTTATGTCTGGCTGCTTTCAGAATTTTCTCCTTCATATTAACTTTGATGAAATTAATTATAATGTGTCTGGGAGATGCCTTATTCAGGTTGAGCCATGCTGGGGTTCCAAAGCTGCTATCTGAATTTCAGAATCTCTTGGCATGTCTGGGAAGTTCTCTTTTATTATCTCATGGAACAGAGCATCAGGGCCATTTGAAGCCACCTCATCACTTTCAGGAATTCCTATAAGGCGAATATTAGTTTTCTTTGAATTATCCCAAAGCCCTCTCAGAGAATGATCCATTTTTGCTCTCCACTTCTCTTCCCCTTTGAGCATTTGGGAGCATTCAAAAACTTTGTCTTCAATGTCAGAAATTCTTCTGCCTGCTCTATTCTGTTACTAAGGGATTCTAATGTATTTTTCAGATCTTTGAGGGCTGCAAGTTATTGTTTCACTGTGTCAAAATCTTTGGTGATTTTGTCTTTGATTTCATTGAATTCTTGAGACAACTTTTGAATTAATCTTAGAATTTCTAATTCCAACTTACTTCCATTCTATTAATCTTATTTGCCATCCAAATTCTAAAATCGATTTCTGACATCTCAGCCATTTGTTTATGAATGGGATCTTCTGGTGTGTCTGCCATGGGTGAGTTGATCTACTCTGATTATTCATGTTGCTGGAGTTTTTCCACTGATTCAACCCCATGATTATTTTACACCATTTGGTTAGATGAGTAGATAAAGGTGAAGTTGAGTTGGGGACTCCTGGAGTAGGGATTAACCAGCCCTTTGCCCAAGAGCTAGGACTGGTGTCTGTACCTTTCTCCTAGAAATTGGCAAAGGACCCATACAATGCTATGGACTGAGACACTGGGGACCTGCTTGGTGTGGTGGGGCTAAGTGGCTCTGTCTTGTTTTCAGCTGGTCTCCGTCCAATCCTCTGGGTTGAAGTCTGGGTTGAAGTCTCAGCTGTGGAGAAATACCAGCACCTAAGTCACCCTGCCCCCCATGAGCAACCACTGGAAAAGGAAAATCAAACATTCCTACAACCACACACCCAGGGTACCACTTTGGATAGTCCTTGGGTGATTGGCTCAGGTCAAGAGTTCTTATCAATTGTCCCAGTCAGCACCCAGTCTCAAGAGGGAGAGTTCAAAAGGTCTCCGGCAACTAGATAGCAGGGGTCTGCTGGTAGCTCCAGTATGACTTTCTCCGGTGCTCCCTGGATTCAGAAGGAGCAACCAGCAAGTGAATTAGTCCAGGAAAGTTGATGCCTCCTTCCCCACCTTACACCTGTCACACCCAATCACTGGTAACCCCACAGGGCTGTGACCCAGTTCCCTCCAATGAGCAGGTTCTCCAGGGGTTTGCACCTGCCTGAGTCACAGGGAGATTTATGTTTCCTCAGCCAGACCTCTGCATTCTGCCACCAGCTGGCAGGGGGAGCTGAAACCTGACAACCTCAGGTGCTTAATGGAAGCTGGGGTGGTTCACTCAGTTCCGGCCCCACCCCAGATTGATGTTTCTGCCACATATATTCTGACAGAATTAGCAATTCTGTCTCAGTCATATTCTCCTGCAGGCCAGGTTTTGTCTGAGTTCACAAAAACTGCAGCTCAGCCCCGCCCTGTGCCGCTCCCATTGCACCAGTTCTCACAGAGCTGGTATCTCTCTCTTGGCTGTACTCTGTGTTGGGTCAAGCTGGTTAAAGCTCACATTCAGCTTTCAGTTCCTTCCTCTCCTTGGGCTGGTACTCGCACACAGCTCTCAGTGTCTGTTTCTCCCTGGGCTGGTGCTGTTACACCGCCTGCTTTTGTCTCAGCTATGTTCCCCTGGGAACCAGGTGCTTCTTAGGCTCACTAAAGCAGCACTTCTGACTCAACTCCACCCTGAGAGTATGCTGTCTCTGCCTGGCATATTCTAGTCTTCATCTCTGCCGCGCCCTACCCAGGCAGGTACCACATCAGGCATAACCCTTTACTCACAGGGCCTGCATTTCTGTCCCAGATCTGTTCCACCAGTGGCTGCCACCAGAGTATAGGCTTGGCTTTCTCTGGTTGCCAAGAGAGGCAGGGAGTGTCTCTCCAAAATATGCCCAGGGGTGTGAGCCCTATTATTCCTGCCACTGTCGCTGCTGCTCTGCTGCAGGGCATGGCTTCTCCCTTTCACTCTCAGTCCACTGTCTTCTCTTTACATGCATGCCACAGAATCAGCACATACCTGCAACAGCCCACACCTTGTCCACACCTCTCAAGAAAATGCCCAATAGTCTGGACTCCATGGGGACAGGATTGCAGACCATGGGGTGAGAGTGGAGGGGAGTTCTGGGAGTTCAGAATTGCAGGGAGAGAACATATACAGTTATGACTGGTGGAAGAGTGCCATGGCATACTAGTAGGTCCTCTCTGGGGAAGGAGTTCTGGTTTTTAGAGGGTCTCTCCTGTGGGATAAAATAGGAGGAGATCTGAACTCTGCTCACTTGTTTGTATAGAGTATGCTGCAAGCCATTCTCATGGGAGAGGGGACTCCCATCAGCTTAGAGATGGATTTTGTACCTATTGTTTGTTTCCTTGGGATCATAGTTCACCTCAGCAGGGTTGATGTGAATGCACATCTTTTCTCTTGGCTCAGCTCCAAATCATCAACTTACTTGATAAACTTCTGTCCTTTAATTCTCCTTCTGGATGGGAGCATCTGTGGAAAGCTAGCTCAAGTTGGCCATCTTGCCTCTGCTCCCCCTTCTCAGTTTTGAAAAGTAATACAAGGTGCTTTTCTGTGGGTTTGTTTTCAGATAATTCAATATGCTTTATCCTTCCTCCCAGTCCCATTGTTGATTAAAGCATTTGGGATCTAACATGTAAAATAAGAGAGACCCATACCATCAACTGAGAGGTTAAGGACCCAAAATTAAAGATTATTCTAAGGCACAAAACAAAAGGAAAATGGAGTCCCAGTTCTGAGTGGGCAGCATGGTCTTTTATTCCACCTGAGTGCATATGGGGTAAAATCAGAAAGAAATTCCACACTTGGCCTATGGCTGATGGGGATTTAAAGGGTTATGGGGCAGGGATTGGCACATTCGTTATTTCCTGGATGGAACATTCACTTGATCCTTCCTGGGCAGGTCAGTTCTAGCTGGGTGGGGTAGTGCATCTATTTTATCATCCTGGTCTTTCTAATCTATTATAAGGAGGTGGGGTGATGGGCATGGTGTCTCCTTGGCTGCTTCCTGTGGATGAGGGACATTATGGACTGCCTATAAGGAAGATGGGGGGAGGAAGTGATGTTTACAAACAAGAATACTCTTGTCTTCAGTTTGAACTGGTTGATATTCACATAGAGCAAGGATATGAGTGGTTGTTTTCTTTCTTTTTGGGGGGGAGGTTGCCTGGTCTATAAATCAGGAGATGAGTAGGAAAATTACTGATCTGTAACTGTGAATGAGAAAGATTATAATTGGTGGCCCTATCATCACTCAATTTCAATGGGGAGGGGAGAAAGGCCAGAATTGACAGGAGAGGTAGCCAGAAGGAAAAGAAGTAAGAAGAGGAAAAATTGGATTTCTTCAGGGAGAAAGTCTTGGAAGGTGCCTTATAGCCACAGACCTTTAAAGGCTTCAAAGAGGTCATCCCAATTTTCAACCAGGCATCCTCAGAAAAGTCATGGAGAAAAGGAAAAAATCAGGGAGTAATGTTACACATTTACCAAGAAGTGGACTCTTCAGGGATCCTGGTGAGTTTTAAGATGGGGTGGGGGGGGACACCTTAAGGTGCAATTTCTAATGAGAGTCCTCCAGTGTTGTAAGTTTTTCTGTAGGACACAGTTTTATTCAGGATCAGTGAATCCAGCTTGGAGAATCCACCAGAATGACCACGGGGGTGCTATAAAGAACAATATGAGGGAATGGGTGGAGAGGGGGGAGGGAGAAGGGTGGGGGAATGGGTGGAGGGAGGGGGATTGGAGGGACCATTTTTGAGATATATCTTACAGGGGTACAAGTGAAACTCTCTAAGAGTAGAACCAGAATGTTTTAAAACTAT
>CAUYQV010069405.1:0-11176 GCA_963574575.1 Galagoides demidoff
CTATGAGGACATGGCATTCTACCCAGGCAGACAGCTTGAGACAAAAAGACAGACACACAGACAGAAAGAAAGAAAGAAAGAAAGAAAGAAAGAAAGAAAGAAAGAAAGAAAGAAAGAAGGAAGGAAGGAAGGAAGGAAGGAAGGAAGGAAGGAAGGAAGGAAGGAAGGAAGGAAGGAAAGAAGGAGGGAAGGAAGGAAAAGAAAATAAAACAATTTATAAAAAGCACATCTTTTACAAAACATTCTGTCTACAAGTGTCCCATAAATCTGTATATCCCACAAAATTTTTTAAATGAGTAAGATATCTGGATCAAGTTTCTCACTGTGAAATATATACTTAGAAGGTCTAAACAGGTTTTTTCATCATGGTGTAACTGACAATGGATTGTTAATGAATTATTTTGAAAATTCCCTTCCAATTATGGTATTCCAATTTTTATTTTAAATTGTTCTAATCAATTCATTATAAAAAGCTTTCTGAAAATGTTTCTGTTGACAATGGTTAGAAATGCACAATAAAACCTAATGGAATGCCAGTGACCACCTCAATTTATTTTTATTTAATGAGATTTCCAAAGAACAGGCAAATACTTTAGATTTTAAAACAATCAAACCCTATAAAAACCAGAATGTATATTTCTCCTTACTCCATATCCTTTTCAATATTTTTTAATACAAAAAATTGAAACTTCACTTCATTTTAAAATATTGTAAGCGGGTATATATTGTTAATGTATTCTGAGTGAATATAAAATTGTCACGGAGATCTCCATTTTGTAAAATTATCTCAATGCCTTTTTCAAAAAATGATCTGAAGTGTATTTTATCTAGATTCATCATTTTAAAATGGATTATTGACATGGGCTCTAACAAGGCAAAAGACATTTGCAAACACAAGTAAATTTTAAATTTATGTCTTTATGGAGTTGGAAAATCATTTAGATGGTATGACTCATCAATAAAAACTTAAAAGAATACATGTTAGCAGATATATCTTTTCTGATAGAAGATAAATAGAATTTCTTTGACTCTAATTGAATACATTAGATCATAAATATCACAGGTTAACAGATTCAAAGATCTATCAAATAAAAGTATTCTATGGGTTGGGAGGCTGAGGCAAGAGAATCGCCTAAACCCAGGAGTTGGAGATTACTGTGAGCTGTGACACAATGGCACTCTACCAAAGGCAATAAAGTGAGACTCTGTTTCTTAAAAAAAAATAAATAAATAAATAAGTATTCTATGGTACCAGTGTAGTTTTTATCAATTTAGCTTTTTTGTTTTAATTGGGTCATACTCTGTGCTCATCTCCCACACTTTTATACCCATTGATTCTAACTCCTGGCCTGTCATACAGGAGACTTTGTGTTGGAATTAAGCTACAGAGTTCTTGTCCTGAATATTCTTCCAATTACTCCCAACGATCAGTGCCTTGACTTTTGTACAAGGCAAGTTGGATTTATCCAGCATGAAACTCTGATCAGCTAGAAATTGCTACATCATACTGTTTGCTGAGAAGAAACAAAGGCTTCATTGGGACCAGCACTGACCATTTTGTCTGCACAGAGCTCTGAGAGATGGGCTGGTGCTATGGTTCTCAAAAACTTCCTCCTAACTACCCTTAAATATTGATTTGACTCTGTGTGCACTGCAAATTTTTCCTTATATTTGTGGGTCTTCTTCTCAAGTCTCTACTCTGTTTCATTAAACTATTTGCCTATCTTGCTAGGCAATATCAATTGATTGCAATATTAAGATGTCTTGATTACTGTAGTATCATCTTGACACCAGGTAGCGTAAGACCTTCGAATTTTTTTAATTTATTTTTTAGTGGTTCTTCTGGGTAGATATTCTAGGTTCTTTAAATTTACATATTTATTATACAATAAATGTATTCATTTTGAAAAAAAGTCCTGCTAGTATTTTGACTGGGATTGTGTTGAATCTACTGATGGATTTAGGGAGAACTAAAACTCCTTAGCTGTGCTAAGTCTTCCAGACCATGAACAAAGTGGGCCTCAATATTAGTTTATTTCTCTTTCAACTTTTGTCAGTAAATATTTTGTAGTTTTCAGTGTATGGGTCTTACATGACCATCTCTTGTCAGAATGATCCCCGAGTGTTTCATAATTGTGTGTTACTGTCCTTGATATCATTTTAAAATTTTTATTTTTTCAAATGTTTATTGCTGGGATACAGAAATGCAATTTATTACTGTGGTGATCTTTATTTTGCAACCTTGCTAAATGTATTTAATAATTCTAGTAGCTATTTTGTATGTGCAATCAGAATTTCTACATGGGTGATCATGTCACCCTGAATGAAGATAGATTTCATTTTTTTTTTTGGTTTGTTTCAGTCTGGACAATTCTTATTTCCCTTACTTTACTGACTAGCGCCTTCACTATAATAGTGAAGGGAAGAGGTGAGAGCAGGTATACTTTTTTGTTTCCAATTTGGGGGTAAGAATTCACCATTATGATATTGGTCTTAGGTTTTATGCAAATGAATTTTATCAGGTTGAGAAAATTCCTCATTAGTTTTTTGAGACAGAGCCTCAAGCTGTTGCCCTGGGTAGAGTGCTGTAGGATCAGAGCTCTCCAACTCTTGGGCTTAAGCAATTCTCTTGCTTCAGCCTCCCAAGTAGCTGGGACTATAGGCACCCACCGCAATGCCCAGCTATTTTTTTGTTGTTGTCATTGTTGTTTGGCAGGCATGGGCTGGATTTGAACCTGCCAGCTCTGGTGTATGTGGCCAGCATCTTAGCCACTTGAGTACAGGTGCAGAGCCAAATTCCTCTCTTTTCTTTCCTTCTCATTTTGATGAGCACATTTAAAATAAATCAGGAATGAATGTCGAATTGCAACAATTATTTGTCTTCAGTAGTAGAATAATCACATTTTCTTCCTTTTAAATGTTAATATGGCATCAATTAATTTTGAAAGCTAAAACAACCTTAGAATGGTCATCTCTAGGAATGGTATAATTATCTTTTATAGGTAGATTGGATACAATTTGATAAAAATGCATTTACCAATTTTGTCTCTGTAGTTATGAACAACTTAAAGATACTTTTGCAGGGTATAGAAGTTTAGGCTACATTTTTTAAAGTACTTTAAAAAATTTTCTTCACTGATTTTTTTCCCCATGCATTGTTATGAAGAAGTCTAAAGGTATATAACATGTATTTTTTTTTCCCTTGGGATGATTTTAAGGTTTTATCTTCATCATTGGTTTTGACATGCCTTGGAGAAGTCTATTTTATGCTTCTTGTGCTTGGGCTTAGTTAAGATTCTTGGATCTTTGTGAAAATTGCTGGCCATTATTTCCTAAAAAAATTTTTTCCTGCCCTTTTCTCTCTTGTTTCTTTGTAGTATTTCAATGCTACACTTAGTGCACTTGAAATTGTCCCACTGTTCATTAATACTCTTCATTTTTAAAAAAATATTTTCTTCTTTGTGTGTGTGTGTTTGAATAGTTTTTGTTGTTATTCTTTCAAATTCTCTAAGCTTTGAATGTTGGTTATTATGAATTTTACAACTTTGGAGGTTGGGTACTTTTCATTTTTTTTTATTAAATCATAGCAGTGTACATTAATACTATCATGGGGTATAGTGTCCTGTTTCTATATACAGTTTGAAATACTTTCATCCAACTGGTTAACATAGCCTTCATGTCTTTTTCTTAGTTATTGTGTTAAAACATATTTTACATTTAGAGAGATTCTCATGGAGGGAGGGTGATTGGTGGGATTACACCTATGGTTCTCTAAAAATTTTTAGGGCTTTCTACTGGGCTTCTGTTAAGCAATTTCAAGGGATACTGACAGGTTTGAGTCTTGCGGCTCAGAGTTGTTAGGCAGGACCTGGGTAGTACCTGGGTTCATGTAATCATTCCTTTCTTCCTAGAGTAAGACCACGTTCAACATTCTTATGCAATGCTGAGGTTTTTGTTTATCTGTTTGTTTTTTCTTTCCCCTTGTGGCTGGTGAGAACAGGCATGCATTACAGCCTTCTGATCTGTTGGACATTTAAATCCTTGTCTTCTGGCAATTTTCTCACGTGGACGCTGCACCAGGGACCACTTATACACTCCAAAGAGCACTCTGCAGTCTTGGGGTGTGTTTCTGTGCATATATCATCTCTCCGGCAAACACTTTACTTCCATCTTTTACTACCCCGTTTCTCTCTAAACTCTGAGGTCTATCATCTGAAATCCAGGATCCGCCGGGTGTTATCTGAGCTCCCCAGCCTTCTGCTGTTACCTACAATCCATCCAACTCGATAGCTATGCAAACTAAGTACTCACCCTGTTCATCAACAGTCTTTCTGGAATCACTTACCTGTTGATCAATATCTATTGTCTTGAAGAGGGGTCTTTCACATATCATCTTTTTTTTATTTTTCTTTTCCCTTGGGAAGATAATTCCCTGCTACTCCCTTTTAGCCCCAAATGCTAAGTCTTAACCACTTCTAAGTATTTATATAAATCCTTAAGAAAAGATAATCTCTGCAATGCTTGATCTGACCACGAGAAATATGAACCGTATTTTTGCATGTAGGATTTTTCTGTACACCAAAAATCCTACCACTGAGGTCCTTTCCCAATGCAGAGCTACCTTTGGGGCTGACGTTAGCTAAAGTTCACTTTGGTTTTTAGGAATACGGAGCAGTGGCCAGGCAGCAAGCCTTTGGTTCTGGGACCCATAAGTTTGTATCCCATGTCCCAAATTCACCTGATACGTTTAGTTGGGTGAGTTCCTGTAGCTGCTCACGCCTCTTCTCTCATGTGTAGTGCACTAAAAACAGAGTTTGTTCGGGAGTTATGATGGGGTTACGATGAAGGATAAATGAGTATTTACAAGACCCTTGGAACACTGCCTAGCACATATTAAGTGGCATATGTGCTTGTTAAAAAAAAAATAGTGTTACAGTGAAATAATGGAAAAGAACTATGTGTGATTTCAGGAACCATTATGTAGACAAATAGCTCTCTCATTCCAACTGAAATGGTTTTATCAATAAATTATGCTTAAATCTTTTACAGCATTATATCACATCAGTATTTTCCAAAAAAAAATGGGTCAGCCTGACTGGATCGAAATTAAATCATTAATCTTGTTTTTAATTCGGAATTCTAATGACACTTGCTGGTAGATGCATGCTGAGTAATTATCAGTGCTCCAGCTACTGGGTAACAAAGGGAAAGATTTTTAAAAAAAATTACAGGGGCAGGGCATGATGGTCTAATTTATTATTTTATTTCTGAGAAAAGGTCTTGCTCTGTCACTCAGGCTAGAGTGTAGTGGTGCAATCATAGCTCACTGCAGCCTTGAACTCCTGGGCAGCCGAGGCAGGTAGATGGCTTGTGCTTAGGACTTTAAGACAAGCATGAGGAGGAGTGAGACCCCATCTCTAGTAAAAATAGAAAAATAAGCCAGGCATTGTGGCAGGCACCTGTTGTCCCCAGTACTTGGGAGGCTGAGGCAGGAGGACCACTTGATCCCAAGAGTTTGAGGTTGCTGTGAGGCACAATTCCCTGGCATTCTACGCAGCGTGACAAAGTAAGACTCTGTCTTTAAATATATATATATATATATATGTATATATATATAGGAAAATGGTAAACATGTACTTAAAAGAAAAATGTTAAATGATTTGACGGAAGAGCTGGGTTAGTTTCTAGAACAAAGACATTTCCTGGATTTAGGGAAACACATTTCTTAATATCCCCTCTGAAACTGGGTGATGGTCACCTGTCTCTTTGGAAGGCAGGCAGAGTGGTCCAATTTTCCAAATATACTAGAACAGGAACTAGGAGTTGCGTATTCCTTACCCAGACACTCTCTGCCTGAATTCTTTTGCATATCAGAGTTCACAATGCCAATTCCATCACTGTAATTCCAATCCAACAGTTATGACCTACAGTAATATAGCTGTAGATAGCGTGTTTAGAAGGGGTGTGAATTATAGTGAACTATCTTAGAGGTCCAGAACTGGACACAAGATTTAGAAAAACATGGTCTTCTCACAGGACACTTACTTGGCTACTTTATGCTTTCTTGTGTTTTGAAAAGTCACTGGACTTGGGACAACAAAAGTTACTTTCCGGGGCAGTGACTGTGGCTCAAAGAAGTAGGGCACCAGCCCCATACGCTGGAGGTGGTGGGTTCAAACCCAGCCCCGGCCAAAAACTGCAAAAAAACAGTTGCTTTTCATTAAGTTTTGATTCACTCATCTCCAGTGGTGAGAACCTGATTATAGAAGTTATGGAGGAAAGAAGGCTAAGTGTGGGTGCCTTTGAAACCATCAAGTTGTCTTGGCTGAAGTTATGCCCTCACGAACTCCTTCTCTGCCATTTTTCCTCCTTTTGTATAAATCTTTGCAAAGGAGATTCTTGGGGAGTTCAGCAGGTGGACAGGAACTCACTGCCGTTTTCTGGGGTTCACACAGGCAGTCACGGATCTACTGACTCACTGTGCTGGCGTGACACAGCCTCTGGGGCCACGGTTTCCCCATCCACCTGCTCCCATGAGCTCCTCAGGATACTGATTCCCAGGCCAAGTGTGACGGTTCAGCTTGTGAAGAGGGACCCTGCACTCTGTGGGGCATCCTCATCATCCAGGTCACCAGCAATGAGAAGACACCGTTCTAGTTCGATCGGCTTTGTTCCACTTGTTCTGCTATTAAAAACAAAATATATACCAGGGGTTGGGGGTGAGGCTTTATAAACAACAAAAGTTTATTTCTGAACCACCAGTCCTTATCTGAATCTCCAGTCTGTTGGCCCATCCTATGGACATTTAAGAAAAATTTAAAAAGGCCAAGAAACTAGGTAGTGATATTAAAGATTTTCCTCACTCTGCAGTTCTCAAAAATAAAATCAAATAAAAATAAATGAGGCGGCTCACATCTTTGGGTCAGAAAGTATCGTATCCTCGACATTTCAAGACATGGCGCTCCTTAAGGCACTGTTCCTTTAATTTATTATTGTATTTCGTTTATTTATTTTTCAGAAAAAGTCTTGCTCTGTCACCCAGGCTAGAGTGTGGTGGTATAGGCACAGGTGACTGCAGCCTTGAAGTCCTGGGCTCAAGGGATCCTCCTGCCTCAGCCTCCCAAGTAGCTGTGCTAAAGGTGTGCACCGCCATGCCTGGGCAATTTTTTTTTCTTTTAGAGATAGAATGTAGCTATGTTCTAGGAAAGTTATTCAAGTACTGATTCCACTGGGTGGATTTAAAGTCTGTGTGCAATTTAAAACAGTGTGCAATTTGTATAATACGCCCAGAGATTAAGATTTGAGATTTGGCATTTGCTAAGCTCCCCCAGGCAATTAAAATATTAGTGGTGCAAAAATAGTAGAAAGACCTTAAAAACCTACAGATGTACAATCTCCTTAACTGTATTATCTTTGACGGGTATGGAGGCCTCATTATATTATAAACATATGAATACTTTCAGGATGTATTTACATGCCCATGTAGTGTATCATCGCCTTTTTAAATATACTTTTAAATTTTCCCCCTGACTTCACAATAAAGGATTTGTCACAATGAAGAATAGCTCAGATATTCTTTATTACTTTCACATACCGACTTGAGATGTGCATTAAAAGGTTTTATTTATAATTAATGGTAAAAAAGTATACCTGTATTCTTCAATTACGGAGCCAATTAATCTACGTATATTACAGGCAGAGTATTCAAGAAGAGCATTGAAAAGAAATGGTCACAAAACAGGTTTGATCCTAAAACATTCTTTAGTTACGTGCTGACACCCCAAAGTGAAATGAAAAGGAAGCAATTAGCCTATTAATTCAAAACCAAAGCCAGCCTGGTCCTGAATTACATGCTAAGGTTGTTCTGACATTGAACAAATTAAAAGCTGAAGCTTTGAAAAAAATAAATAAATGACCGACCACATCCGCTGTGGAAAAGCAGAGGGCAAGAAAAGCAGGTATCACGTAAGACACAGGAGACAAAGCAAATTCAGAAACGACACTGACAGGGCGGCGCCTGTGGCTCAAAGGAGTAGGGCGCCGGCCCCATATGCCAGAGGGGGTGGGTTCAAACCCAGCCCCAGACAAAAACTGCAAAACAAACAAACAAAAACAATACTGACAACCAGAAGCAAGGTAAAACACAAGGAATAGGTAAAAATCCTCACCTTCATTTCTTAAAGGGGGAGATAACATTCCAGACTCTGAAATGATGACTGGCTTGAAACTATTATTTTATGATTCATTGATTTATTGAACTTTACTTTTTTTTCTTTTTAAATTAATTACTTTTTATTCAGTCACAACTTTGGACATGGATGCATTTATAGGGTTCAGGGTACTGCTCCAAGGTACAAGGTGAAATGCTTAGATTGAACTCAGTAACACACCCATCGCAATTATACTCATTTCTTAATAGTTTTGAAATGTATCATTGCATCATGCAAATTAGGTGAGGTCCCCCAAATCCCTGCTCCCCACCCCTCTCTCTCCTCTTCCCTTCTACTTTCTGGGTTATAGTTATGTTTTTGTTTTTGTTTTCTTTTTTTGAGATGGAGCCTCAAGCTATCCCCCTGGGTAGAGTGCCATGGCATCACAGCTCATAGCAACCTCCAACTCCTGGGCTCAAGCGAGTCTCCTGCCTCCGCCTCCCCAGTAGCTGGGAGCACAGGCCCCCGCCACAACGCCTGGCCATTTTTTGGTTGCAGCCATCATTGTTGTTTGGCGGGCCCAGGCTGGGGATTCGAACCCGCCACCTTAGGTGTACATGGCTGGCGCCTTAGCCGATTGAGCCACAGGCGTTTTGCCATTTGTATGAGTGTGTAGGTGGTCATATATTGATTCCATAGTACTATTGAGTATATTGGATACTTTTTTTCCCCATTCTTGAGATACTTTACTAAGAAGAACATGTTCCAGCTCCATCCAGGTGAACACAAGGATTAGAAGGAACAAACAACCTATAACGGACAAATAAATATCAAATGTTTTTTCCGAAAAAAAAATTATTTTACCACAAGGACGTTGGCACCAGAATGTTTATTGCAGCTCACAATTGCCAATATGTGGAATCAACCCAAATGCCCATCGACTCATGGATGGATTAACAAACTGTGGTCTGTGTGCACCATGGAGGACTATTCAGCCATAAAGAGATGGAGACTTTACATCTTTTGTGTTTACCTGGATGGAGGTGGAACATATCCTTCTTAGCAAAGTGTCACAAAATTGGAAAAGCAAGCATCCCATGTACTCAATAGTAATATGAAGTCATTAGAAAAATAATTATAGGCCCCCAGGAGAGAAAAACACAAGTATAGTCTAGCAAGGGAGAGGTGGGAGAGGGGAGGGGGCAGGGGACATGAGGGAGAGTGATCGGCAGGGTCTCGCCAGATGTGCACAGTGTGAGGAGTCCCGCAGGCCCCTGGGGGAAGGGCTCAGTTGCAACTTGAACTTGACCTTTGAAGTGACAACATCATCACCTCAACATTAGCACTCAGTCTGAAATTTAAAAAAAAAAAATTAAAGTAGCAATGTTGAAAAAAAGTTTGTTTTCTTTTCTTCATAAAGGACAAAGAAAAAGAGGAATCCCAGTATGGTTGCAATCTGGGGGATGTGAGTGGGTGAAAACTTACAAATCTTAACAGCCCCACCCACTCATGCCTGCGGGGTCTGGGTCTGCTGTTTCAAACAGTCCAATTCTCTTGCTTTTTTACCAAGGTTCCTTCTGCCTTCGCTCTTTGGCCCCGTCATAATTCCGGCAAGGGTCTGAGCATGTGCCCTTTTTACTAAATCCCCAGATCTACTTTGTCTGGCTGGTCTGGACACCGAAGGTTGAGAATTACTACTCTTTTCACAATGCCTCCAAATGGTTACATACAGTTTTCTTTTTACTACCTTTTTTTCTCAATTATCCAGAAATTAGTTACCCATTAGACATTGTCAGTTCTTGCTCTGTTCGATAAAAATTATCAATCCATACGTACGTCCATTGTAGGAGGATAAAAGGGGGGAAATTAGTTCCATTGAAAAGACAACATTCTCTTGCTTTAGAAATACCTAAGTTTGTCTCTGAGCTCATCTAGCAGAGGCTGGATAGAAAAATTTTAAGAGGCTTTATCACCATTTAAGAAAATATATGCTCCAGACTTGATTACATATTAAGGCTAATTGATGTAGTCACTTTAAAATATAAGACTTTTCATATTAAAATATTTCATTTTCAATTAAGAAATCTGGAGAGATACAAGGACCGTCAAAGACAGTAAATTCTTATACCTGCTGACTCCAGGAAATTCTCAGCAGGGCTCATCGCCAGAAAATTGCCCTCAAAGAGCAGGCCTGGCAGGGGCATGCCCAGTTCCATCCATCCGGGCTCAAGGAGACTGATTTTCTACAATTCTGGTCCTTTATAGAAATGGAAGTTTTCTCCTTAGGGGACAGGAACAATTCATTAGGGAACTAAACTGTGTTTCTCCTGTACCCAAGCAAGCACTGTAAAGTCTCCTGGCTTAAAATAACAGAAATTTATTATCTCGGGAGTCGGGAGGTTAGGCTTCTGATGTGGGTCTCACCGGGATGAAATTAGGATGCTGGCCGAGGATTGCTTTCCATTCGGAAGCTTTAGGGGAGAATTTATTCCCTCAAGGTCTCCAAGCTCCCAGGAGCTGCCGGCGTTTACGGGCTCACGAGTCTCTATTCCATTTCCACACTCTGCTTGAATCTCCCCCTTCTCTGTCTTCCCTGCCTCTTCTTTTTTTGAGACAGAGTCTCACTCAGTGCCCTGGATAGAGTGCCGTGATGTCAGAGCTCACAGCAACCTCAAACTCTCGGGCTCAAGCAATCCTTTTGTCTCAGCCTCCTGAGTAGCTGAGACTACAGGTGCCCGCCACAACACTCAGTTCATTTTTTTCTATTTTTAGTAGAGAGAACAGGGGTTGGTTTTGCTCAGACTGGCCTTGAACTCCTGAGCTCAGGGGATCCAGCTGCCCAGCCTCCCAGAGGGCTGAGATTACAGGCATGAGCTACACACCTAGTCACCTTGCATCTTTTTATTCATTACAACTCTCTTCTGTTCTTTCAATGCAATCTCAACTCCAAATGCATTCCCACATTTTTTTGTTAAATGAATAAATCTGTCATCACTACTGAACCAAGGCTGATACACTGGCCATCA
>CAUYQV010069409.1:0-11358 GCA_963574575.1 Galagoides demidoff
AGGTGGTGGGTTCGTATCCCCAGCCCGGGCCTGCCAAACAACAATGATGGCTGCAACCAAAAAATGGCCGGGCGCTGTGGCGGGCGCCTGTGGTCCCAGCTGCTTGGGAGGCGGAGGCAGGAGACTCGCTTGAGCCCAGGAATTGGAGGTTGCTGTGAGCTGTGATGCCATGGCACTCTACCCAGGGGGATAGCTTGAGGCTCTGTCTCAAAAAAAAAAAAAATAAAAAATAAATGCTCATTCTTTCATTACATAGTTATCTTAAGCTACATTTTCCATCTGTTCCTTGCCACAGACTGAGAGGTAAAAATCCAGGTCAGAGGGGAGAATCCAGCAGGGAGGACAGAGGAGAGCCAGGAATCAATCTCTTACCCCTGTGCACAAGTCTCATTTTTGACCCTGACATTAGTAAAGATCCTCACTACGATGATAGTTGTCTGTCTTGTTCCTGACTTCCATGGAAAATCTCTAATCTTTCCATTCATTATGAATTTTTTCCCCCCTAGGGTTTGTGCCAAATAGCCTTTAACCCACCAGCTGAGGGGAGCTCCCTTTTATGTCTAGCTTTCCAGGCTTCTGTGCTATGTAGGTGTGGTTATTAGACATAAGTTTCTAGGTTGGAAATGGAGCACTGAAAATCAGGGAAGCAGGGTGATAAGTAGGTTGGCTTGGGAGGTATCCTGAGAATATCAGAAGAAAAAATTGAGGCCAAGTGGGCAGGGTGGGGCACGATGGAGCATCCTGTCCTGAGGGACTATCACGGTGCTGATAGTTACTCCTCACACTCTGCTCCCACACTGAGGTGCCATGACTCCAGGTGACCCATGGGTATAGTATTGACAAAGCTAGGCCCTCTTTATAGTTCTTGTTTCTTCTTTTATTCATTTACATAAGCAGCTCTGGATTTTCCAGAAGCTTTTTGGTAAAAATTGGAGCAGATAACTGAAACTTCATCCCTTTTCAAGTGAAAGCTTTTTTTGGAGGTGGATCTGATGCTGGTTTTCCATTCCAATCAGTTTCTGTGAAAGCCACTTCTTGTTCTTGCTGTGGGCAGATCAAGCTTCTTTTTCTCCCTGATGGAAATTCAGGAAGGAAACCAAATAATTCCCAACAGAGACAAGAGTTGACCACAGCACCATCCAAAAGGGCTTTTAAAGATTTCCGTCTTGCATGTGAGGACATTGGCAGCTGAAATTGGTTGCTCGCTCTACATTGTCTGTTTATGGGAGACTGGGAGGGAGGATGTGGTTCTGCCATCTTGACAGGAAAATCTTTCTGAAGACAAGGAGGTAGCAAGTGAAACATTGATGAACTGCACTTAACACAAGGGACATTTCAGTAAAAGTATGACAGGCATCCAAAATAAAGCACTGAACACTCACACACAGACATTTCTCAACAAAACAACCTGCCCATATTGCGGGATAGGTGAAAGGAAGGGGCATTCTGACACCAGTTACCCAATGTGGCATTTGCTGATTGTTACTGTGCCCCTGTTATGTGGTTTCATTTGTTTTTGTTTCGACTATGATTGATGGAAAATTGGCCAGCCTGTCCCTTGATGACCCAGAGTTGACTGTACTCAACTTCTTTACTCAGTTCCATTATTTTATTTATTTTTTTATTTTTTTGAGACAGAGCCTCAAGCTGTCGCCCTGGGTAGTGGGCTCAAGCGATTCTCCTGCCTCCACCTCCAGGCACCTGCCACAAAGCCCAACTATTTTTTGGTTGCAGCTGTCATTGTTGTTTGGCAGGCCCAGGCTGGATTCGAACCTGCCAGGTCAGGTATATGTGGCTGGTGCCTTAGCTGCTTGAGCCACAGGCGCCGAGCTCTCATTTCCATTCTGAACTGAAGAGGGAAAATAAGTGCACAGCAATCTGTCAGAAAGGGAAAATTTAAACAAACTGGTAATGTGTCAGACAGTTTTGGAAGAGTCTCAAAAGGTGGCAAGTAAATGAAATCTATGAAGTTGAAGAAACTGGCATAGCTCAGCCTTAAAAAGAGTTGACAGGCTAATATAGTGACTGTTTCTAGTATAGTAAACTAGTTTGGCTACATACCCCAAACACATTCTGTGCTCAGCCAGTAATGGTATGCTGGAAAAACAGTGGATTTAGCACCAGAAGAAATGGGCTTCAGTCTCATCTCTGCCCTGAGTGACCTTGGCAGTCTTGTCTGAGCCTTGGTTTCTATCTCTATAAAATTAAAGGTTGGGCCACTTTGGGGTTCTATTAAGGCTCTACAAAAGGAGAAATGTGCAGACATACCCTAAAGACACAGCACTTTAAAATGATTACATAATACATGTATTTATTAGGTTATCAGAATCTTTCAAACATGGGGCTCATGAGGAAAAATAAAAATAAAAGAGGGCTCAGTGTCAAGAGTTTGGGAGCCAGGAGGAAGCCAGTCAGTGGGGATGGTGCCTGCTTCAACTTAGAATCCTTAATGGCTAGCATGGCACCTCCTGAGCACACATGGCTGTGATGTGCTCATCAAGTTTCAAACACACACAAACACAGAAAAAACATACAATAAACCTGCATGCTCCTATCACCCAGTCCCAAGAAATATCCCTCAAGGCCAATCTAGCTTTTTTATGCTCCCATCAACTGACTCCTAAACCTCCCAGAAATTATTTTGACACAATTCCCAGACATCATATCATTTCACTCATAAACATTTCAATGTTCCACTCTGCAAGATAGGTATTTTGTAAATACAGACACAGTATCATTATCACACCTAAAAAATTAGCAATACTTCCTTAAATGTTGTTTAACATTAATTCAGTGTTCAAATTTCCCTGATTGTATCGTAAAAATGATGTGTATGTGATAGGAGTTGTTATTAGAATGTATTTAAATTAGGATCTAAGGCTTGGCACCCGTAGCTCAGTGGTTAGGGCACCAGCTACAAGCAACAGGGCTGGTGGGTTTGAATCCAGCCAGGGCCTGCTAACAATGACAATGATAACAAAAATAACAGCCAGGCATTGTGGTGGACCCCTGTTGTCCCAGCTAATGGGAGGCTGAGGCAAGAGAATTGCTTAAGCCCAAGAGTTTGAGGTTGCTGTGAGCTGTGATGCCATAGCACTCTACCAAGGATGACATAGTGAGACTCTGTCTCAAAAATTAAATAAATAAATAAATAAATAAAGATCTAAATATTGTAACTGGAGGATATGTATATTGGTTCATTTAATCTAGAATCTTCCCTAGCCTACCCTTTACTTCTTGTGGTTCACATATTGAAGAGAACAAGTCACCTGTATTGCCTACAAAGTGGTAGTTACAGCAAAAGACTTCAGGAGGTTCTGGGTTTTGGCAAGAATGCTTCATGGGAGCTTTTGGTATTTCCAGGAGGAGGCATATAATGCCCTGTTTTCTTTTCCTTCCTTCCTCCCTCCCTTCCTACGTTCCTCTCTTCCTTCCTTTTGATGTTAGCAGCCATTGATGATGATTGCCTAGCTCCATTATTTCATTAAGGGTTGCAAAATGCTGATATGCACAACATAGATAAGCTAACATTTCTTAGCTTCATTTCTTCTTCATTTATTAGCTGGAATAGTTCTATTAAAAAACCAAACATCCCCCTATCAGCTACTTGGTTACCCTGACACACAGTTGGAAAAGGAAATGTAGAATAAATGCTGTTTCTTTTCCATATTGATCAGTTTTAAAACAATAGGTTGATTTCCTAGCATCCTTCCAAAGCTGATGAAATAGGGATGGTTTTTTAAAAAAAAAATTTCATTACAAATTGATGAGTTTCAATATATTTAATTAGTTAGAGTTCAATGAAGTAATGCTCCTTACTGATTATCTCACATTGGCCAGTGAGATTGTGGGGGGCTCTTACTCTGCTCCTCCTAAACCATTTTGACCCAACTGCAGTGGTGTTTGATAAGTTCTTACTTTCTGTGAACTCAGCTTCTGAGACATTCTCTAAGGCCTTTTTTTTTTTTTGAGACAGAGTCTCACTATGTTGCCCTTGGTAGAGTGCTATCACATCACAGCTCACAGCAACCTCAAACTCTTGGCCTTAAGCCATTCTCTTGCCTCAGCCTCCCAGTAGCTGGGGACTACAGGCGCCTGCCACAACAACTGGCTATTTTTGTTTCCAGTTGTCATTGTTGTTTAGCTGGCCCAGGCCAGGCTTGAATCCACAAGCCTCAGTGTATGTGGCTGGTGATCTACTGACCGAGCTATAGGCACCAAGCCTCTAAGGTCCTTCTTTTTTTTTTTTTTCCCTTTTGAACAGATCCTCAAGCTATTGCCCTGGGTACAGTACCGTGGCATCACAGCTCACAGCAACCTCCAACTCCTGGGCTCGAGCGATTCTCCTGCCTCCACCTCCCAGGTAGCTGGGACTACAGGTGCCTGCCACAATGCCTGACTATATTTGGTTGCCACCATCATTGTTTGGTGGGCCCAGGCTGTATTCCAACCTGCCAGCTTAGGTGTATGTGGCTGGCGCCTTAGCTGCTTGAGCCACGGGTTCCGAGCCTAAGGTCCTTCTTAGTACTTGTCCTCAGAGCAGGGAAAGAGGAGCCCCATCCTTGGCCTCACATATTGAACACATTGAAACAAAAGTTTTCTCTTCTTTTGTGGCCTTATGGGAGAGTTTTCTGAAAGGTAAATGACTCATTGAGCCAAAGAGGAAGGGGAAATGTGTGACCCCCAACTTGTCCCCTCTGGCCTGAGATTGTCAGTGAGTGGGGTTGGGGTGAGGACTGGGGGGACAAAAACCACAGCTCTGCCCTGGAAAATCAGGAAAAGGGTGTTTAAAGTCATCCCCTCAAACCAACCCAAATGAGTGTCTAGACCAGTGGTTCTCAACCTGTGGGTCATGACCCACAGGAACTGTATTAAAGGACCACAACATTAGGAAGGTTGAGAACCGCTGGTCTAGACAGAAGTGATACTCTTTAGCTACCTTTCTGCCCATCCTCCCGTTCCCACCCACTGCTCCCCAGCTAGGGTGGTGTAGTTTGGGGAGGTACATAGAACAGCCTAGAAATCTTGAGTTGGGAAAGTAAGGCATCAGAGAGGGAAATCTGCCCACCCTAACTCTGGGGGAGCTTGACTGAAGAGATTGAGTAGGTCCAGTCACCACCCAGGAATCATGGGCCTGGGTCTAGCTCAGCCCCATCATAGCACATCAAGGGTATGATGACTCAGGTGTCTAGATGGCAGGAATGACTCAAGGAGAACTTGGCTCCTTTAGCTTCCAAGACTCAAAGAAGTGAGTTTTGTGGTAGAGAAACACCTGGTTGCGAATGTGGGATGGAGGTAGACATAGCTTGATTTACAAACAATTACACATGTGGCATACGGGCAATATTTGCACTTCACTTTTGCAAATATCAGGCAGCATTGGTCCTTCTAGCTCAGACATTCCAAGTCAGTGCTTGGATCTGTTTAGACTTCATAGTCCAGGCTGGTCCCTTGCCCCAGGTTTTTCTCTTCCTTTCACAGACATTATGGAAAACAAACTATCTTTGGTTTTATTAAATTCTGAGCATGCCTAGAATTTGGCTTGGGGCTGCCACTTTTCATTCAAAGTTGGTGGAAACTTGCAGTTTTGGAAGAGTAGGCAGGAGCAAGAGACACATCTTAGGGTCTCCCTTCTCTCAGAAAACTCCTGATAACCAAGGATGAAGCTACCCAATTGCTGTATCTGTATAGCCCTGCTCTTTGGTAATAGCTGTTTAACATGATACAGACACCTTGCCCAAATCCTCTCATGCAGATAGCTCCAGAGAGTTGATGAAAGGCTGAGAATTCCTGAAATGAATTCCTTCTTTGCCTAAATCTTCACTGTTTATTTCTTTCTTCAATTATGTGACATACTCAATATCTTTTTAAAATAATTAGTTTATTTTTTGTTAGTTTGAGCTAATGTTAGCCGGTTTCTATTGGCTATATCTATGCACACAAACAGATGAAAACCCTGAACTGAAATCATTGTTAGAAGATGAGACAAAGGGCTCAGCACCTGTGGCTCAAGTGGCTAACACGCCAGCCACATACATCTAAGGTAGCGGGTTTGAATCCAACCTGGGCCCACCAAAACAACAATGATGGCTGCAACCAAAAAATAGCTGGGCGCTGTGGCGGGTGCCTGTGGTCCCAGCTACTTGGGAGGCTGAGGCAGGAGACTCGCTTGAACCCAGGAGTTGGAGGTTGCTGTGAGCTGTGATGCCACAGCATTCTACCCAGGGGGACAGCTTGAGGCTCTGTCTCAAAAAAAAAAAAAAAAAAAAAGAAGAAGTGGGACAAAGATTGACACAAAGAGCCCAGGCACCTGGATTTATCCCTTTTTTTCTCATATCCCCATGTCTGTCATTGCTTCTTTAAATCCCAAACTTATTACCCTCCATCCATAGCCAGAATTGAGGTAATAAGGTGAAATAAAAATAACAATGGGGAAAACTGATGATGATGATACTTTTTTTTTGAGACAAGGTCTAGTTCTGCTAGGCTAGAGTACAGTAGCATCATCATAGCTTACTGTAACCTCAGATTCCCTGGGCTTAAGCAATTGTCCCTCCTTCATGTCCCGAGATGAGACTACAGGCACATACTTCCATGCCTAGATAAGTTTTGTATTTTTTGTAGAGCAGGGTCTCGCTATGTTGCTTAGGCTGGTCTCAAACTCCTGGCCTCAAGCAATTTTTCCTCTTTAGCCTCTTAGAGTGCTAGGGTTAAAGGCATCAGCCACCACAACTGGCCAATAATACTTATTTTTTACACTTGATCTTAGCCAAAAGGCTGAGAAGCAATAATACTTATTCTTTGAGTACCCTTATTACCAGAACTATTAAGTACTTTACATAAGTCATTCTGTTGAATCCATTCCTCACAAACAACCCTGAGTTTATTAGGATGCGTTTGACTCTATATGTAAGAGAAATCTCAACTCAAAAGCTTAAACCTAAGGAAATTAGCTATTTTCAATGTAACAAGAAGTCCCTAGCATGGCAGCTTCAGGGTTGGTTAAATCAGAAGCTTAATGATGTTATCAGACTTAGCTCTTGCCCTTCTTTGGCTCTGCAATTGTCAGTTGGCTTAGGTCTCCAAATTGACTCCCCTTGGGACTGCAAAGTGGTTACCGCACTTCCAGGCATACCATCTGGACATGACAATGTTTCGCATATTCCTTGTGTATCTCTTTTGTAAGTGTGGAAAAAGCTTTCCAAGAAGCCTCTAGTTAATCACCCTTCTTGTTTCAATGGCCAGAGCTAGGTCAAACACACATATCAAATCCAACTATTGACCAGGGCGTGGGATTATTGCAGTGGGCCTAGGTCAAACATGATTCATCCCTGAGTTGAGAGAGTAAGAGGCAAAACACTCTGACAAAAAAAATGAGACCTTTCTCAGCAAAGAGGATGGGAAAAAACTATCAGGTAATTAACCAACAGTGTCTGCTATAAATCCTATGAGATACATATGAGAGGTTCAGAGGGATAAAGTAACTTGCTCAAAGGACCAAATGTCGTTTAGAGAACTGTCTGCCTCTAAAACCTGATCTCTTAGCCTATACTCTAGGAGGCAGTCAATCCTCAAAACTCTTTTGCCTTTGAGGAACTATAGTCACTAAGGACATCCTGGGTGTTTCATGGAAAGGACTAGTGTGGGGGTTACTAGTTGATCAGATTCAGGGAACCAAGCAACATAGCAACCTTATCTAGCTTCACTCCATCTTTTCCAGCCCATTCCTTGCTTACTCAAGTCTCTGCCACCACAGTGAAGAGGGAACTTAGAAGATTGTAAACTCACCAAACAGCAGATGTCAGTACCAGATTTCTGGCTTTCTGAGGGGCATCATAAGTGAACAAATATCCCTTTCCTTGCCCTGTGTTTCTCCTCGTATTCTGATATTGCCCCCTTTAGGGAATTCCTTCTTCCCAATTTCAATCATTTGTTTCTGATGAGGTCTTCCGATGACAGTATCAAGAGATGACATCAAAATAGTTGACAAATGGGAAAGCAAGACACCAATCAATCACAAGGGATGCTTGTGGCAGGGCAAAGCAGGGCAAAGCAGGACCCTGGATTCCCTGGCTAGACTAGCTATGAA
Organism: Galagoides demidoff; assembly: GCA_963574575.1. NCBI lineage: Eukaryota > Metazoa > Chordata > Mammalia > Primates > Galagidae > Galagoides > Galagoides demidoff. Next base: position 8,090 of record CAUYQV010069409.1, read on the forward strand.
CTCTTTCGTTGTTAGTCCATGGGGAAATATAGGGTGTCCCACAAGCCGCCAGAATGGCTAGGAGATGAGGACAGGGAACTCAGGAGGCTTGAGCCAGTAGGTATTTGCCAAGTAGTATGAAATATCTCATTTAATAAATTTTTACTTTCAGATATTGCATTTTTCAGTTCTAGAATATCCATTTGATTCTTTTCTACACATTTCAATTCTCTGTTGAAATTCTTTTTTTCTCCTACTTTATTCTTTTTTTCTATTTTTCTTTCCTTGTCTGTACTACTAAAGTCCTTGTCCGCTAACTCCAATGTCAGAACCATTTGTGGGTCTGCTTCCATTGTCTGCCTTTTCTCTTATTAGTCACATTTCCTGCTCTTTGCATAACTGTAAAAGAACCATAGAGGCAGCAGATGATATTACTCTCCTCCAATCATAGTTTTCTTTTTCTTCCTAGCAGATGGTGTGAGGGATTGATCATCTCAATCTCCTCCCATGTCAGGGATTCAGCTGGGTTGAAGTGTGATTGTACTTTTAGTTAGTCCCCGTCCCCCCTCTGGGTCATTCCTGTTCCTTGATGGGAGCCCACTCAGGCTTTTGATTGACAGCCCAGCAGGACTCTGTCTTCTCAACCCTGAAAACCTGTGGGAGTTCTATGATATCAGGAACTAGAGCTTAGCTTTTTGGTCTCTTGCCTCACACAGTTTTAAAATCTGGCAAATGTCTTGAGGAGAACACCAGATTTGTGTCTGCTGCAGGCCTCCTCCATCCAAGAGGACTTTGTTTCCTATGTACTGCAAGCCTGTGGGAAATTTCCTCCTGCTGTTAGACACTTCTGGCTCAGCCTCTCCTGCTTCATGCCAGGAGCAAATGTTCCATGGGGAAAACTGGCCATGTGTTTAGAGCTCTTCCAGATTCTAATGTTACGCCAGATCACATAGATCATCAAAAACTCTACCATTACCTATAACATGTTGGTAAAGAAAAAAAAGAAAAATTAAAAAAAAAAAAGCCCCAAAAAACCCACTACCAGTTTCTCTTTGTCCCAATAGGAATCTTATGCCTAGGCCAAACTCTACCCTTGGCCTGGGGCCACGTTTGGCAAATACTCTAGGGAAGTAAATGTTCAGAGTTGATCAGCACATTTAGAAAAGGCTCTTTCTTCTCCAAAATTTTAGTTCATTAGGGCTCATTGCTGCAACAACTCTCCAATATCTTTTAAAATATGCTTTTTGTAACTTACCCAGTTTTTCCTAGTTATTTCAGCAGAAGCATTGAATTGTTGCTGCATATACATCCAATCAAGGGGAGGAAGTCCTATGAAATTATTTCAATAGTTAACCATGTAAGGTCTTACAGGTATATGTGGCTAAATCAACTGTGGCCCCTTCTCCATACCTCTCCTAAAGGGAGCTCAGGCGGTCCAACGAGAACTTTCGGAGTCTTTTTGCACTGAAACTGGAGGACAGAGTCTTTTTATATTTGCAGTGGGTGAGTGGGAGGTGTGGTGAAGCTGGGGGGAAAGTGTGGAAGCTTCCACTGGCTGTGTCCCATGCTCATGGAAGAAGCCATCTCCAGCAAGAGGAAATGAGTGCTTATACAGAAAGGAGAGGCATGATGAGCATCCAGGGGCCAGTAGATGATTCCAGTCATTTGCCCCTGCTCTGGTTCACTCGCCTGAGACACATATTTCCCTTGTTTTGCCTAAGCTAATTCCAGTTTCTTGAGAGGCTGGGCTCTCTCTATTTTCTTTGCCTGTGGGCTTTCTGGGACACTACTGTATCCAGAAAATACATTATCCTTTTCTTCTTAGGCATGATGGAGGTGGTTTATGTTACCTGTGATTTAAAGAGTCCTAACTCAGACTGCTTCTTTAATGATGGGTAGGTTTGGGAGGATGTAGTGAAATGTGTCTTCCTTGTTGCACAGAAGGAAGAGAGCTAGAGGATGGATGGTGATTTTTCTGAGACCTCAGTTTTAAATAATGAATTTTACCCAACAAGAAACTGATGCTTCTGGATTCTGATCACTTCAGCCCACCGTGGAAGGAACTTCAAACATGCCTAAGAAGTCATCTGAATCTGTCAAAGTTATGCTTTTACATAATCAACCAGGGAAACTAAGTTCCTGGCCTCAGATGATACCAAAAGATGGCTGGGAATAGACACAGGGGAGAATCCTGTGTTTGCACATTTCACCTATTGCTTGGGGCCCCTGAGTTGCAGATGAGCCTGAAGTTTACACCAGAGAGTGAATAAGATAGCTATTTGGACATCACACACCACTTTGCCAGTTTCCGTTCTCTTGAATTATTTACTATCTAATTGTCTGCATTGAAACAGAACCTGGAAACATGGAGTCAGAGATGTAGCCTTATTTGCAAGTTAGAGAAGGAAAATTAGAGTTCAGTGAAGTACCTGGGGCAGCAACACTTCACAGCTTTCTGAGTTCTTTTGCCCTGACAGGCTGTGAACGCAGGAGGTGAAACCAGCAGAGAGCTGGGAGAAAGAGTTATGGGCCAGAAGACACCTTAGAACTCACCAGTCCAATCTCTCCTCTGAGGCCCCATCTCCCTAAGGACAGGGATCTGGGTTCCAGTCTGGACTTTCCCCCACTCTGTCACCTAGAGCCCCTGAGTCTTGATTTCTTCATGTGCAAAAGGCAGAATACAAAAAGGGATGGGATGGAAAATAAGCCTCTCTTTAGAATTAAAAAAAAATGTTATCACAAATTTTATTTTCACCCTTGTACCAATAATTCCCCACAGAAAAATACATTAGTAGCTATGAGAATAAAAAAAAATTTTAAATATAGTAGTAAAGTAGAAAAGTCATAAAACTTAGAAAAATATAATAACAAAAGTTACTTGTGGGGCGGTGCCTGTGGCTCAGTGAGTAGGGCGCCAGCTCCATATACTGGGTTCAAACCTTGCCCTGGCCAAACTGCAACAAAAAATAGCCAGGTGTTGTGGCAGGCGCCTGTGGTCCCAGCCAATCAGGAGGCTAAGGCAAGAGAATCACCTAAGCCCAAGAGCTGGAGGTTACTGTGAGCTGTGACGCCATAGCACTCTACTGAGGGCAACAAAGTGAGACTCTGTCTCTACAAAATAAATAAATAAATAAATAAATAATAATTAAAAAAAAAAATATATATATAGGCAAAATGGTCAGAGATTCCTTACATCTAGGCCTTACTCCTCTTTGGAAACATTCTTTCTCTGTGTTTGTCTTGTGAACCCTCTCAAATTTTTCTTGCACAGGTCAAACCCGCCTCCCTGA
>CAUYQV010069411.1:0-10508 GCA_963574575.1 Galagoides demidoff
TTCTCACCACCTGTTAGAGTAGCAGGTTCCTCCCACCATCCTTGTGTATACACAGGGCTTCCCACCACCTGTTAGAGTAGCAGGCTCCCCCCACCATCCTCATGTATACACAGGGCTTCTCACCACCTGTTAGAGTAGCAGCTCCCCCCACCATCCGCGTGGATACACACGGCTTCTCACCACCTGTTAGAGTAGCAGGCTCCCCCTACCATCCATGTGGATACACAAAGCTTCTCACTACCCACCTACCGAGGGCCTTGCATGCAGTGCCGAGGGACACAGCCCCCACTTTACCCCCCTTCCCCCCGCCTCTTCCCTAGCTCCCCACACACCCTTCCCTTTACAGATCTGTTCTTCTTTCCATCTTTTTGTAATCTTTTCTCAGTGATGACAAACATCTGTGTCAATTCAGGACACTTCGATGTAAAAGCCCTCTAGAAAAACTGTAAATGCTTAGCTGTAAGCATGACGTGTTTACAATTATACATATTTTGTAGACGGCATTTATATAGATATTACACCAATAACATAGATATTTAATACCGTATGAAACATTTAATGATGAGCTACGACAATTAATACATTTTACCAACTAACCTTAAACACTGCCTTGGTCTACTTTCCATTTAGGCCATTACTTAGCTATTAGTAGCTACGGAGAAGGGACAAGAAAGTTTGCGAGGCGACTTAATTTAATGACTGTTTTAATTAATTATTCCATTACTGTTTTAGTTCCCATTTCCTTTTCTGCCAACACTTGGGTATAGATTGCTAATACAGACAGAATTACCTGATTTTCGCGGAGTCCTTTTATTTCTTTGGCCCACCCACCCGCCCTGGGAAATGCCAATGAACTGTGGTAGATCAAGTTTAAAATACGGGGATGGAGCGAGAGGGAAAGTGTGAATCGTTTACAGTCCAGACGATTACGTTTTAGAAGTAGTGAGAGACGATTATGATTTAACATAAAGAAAAGAGGAAAGATAAAGAAGATGGGGGATGGGGAGAAGGAAAGCTGGGGACATGGAACTCTGGATGAACAATCCTAAGCATAGAACTTCCTTCTATTTCAGGTCAGACAAAACTAGATTTCCTATCCAAGTTTGGTATTAACATAAAACTTATATTATCAATACCTTGTGGAAATGGTTATCTATTTATAATGCCAACCAATAACTAAATGGTATCTATTTATCATGCCAACCAATAACTAAATTAAGAAAACAGATATTGACGAAATGTTTAGAAGTCTAGAACTGTGGAATTCCTCTGTGCAGGGGGCAAAGTGGTATCTACACAAACTCCCACCTCAGTTTCCCCGTCACTACAACTATGATAATTACCTGCTGACTTTATAGGAATATTACGAAGCTTAGCTGCTTCGATACGCATAGTGCCTGGCATACACTATACGTATTGGTTATCGTTTTTATTTCTTTAATACTAAATTAAAGATATTCACAGATGGCTCTTACAGGTGAGAAACAGTGAACTTGGTCACCTGGGAGAGAAACAGAACCTAGTAAGTAGAAGGACACTTCAGGGGTAATGCTGAATGTCCCCTCCAGGGCTGATGAATCCAAGAACCACATGAGGCTTCTGCTTTTCTCTTTGCAGCTGGAAATACTGCCCAAGGTCATAATAAAAGTAGAAGATGTGCACTAGAATTAAGATTTCAGGGTTTGTACTCTCTGTACTGCCTGCACAGTTTTCCCTAAGGAAAGGCCATTTTAGCAGCTGCAATATTTTGTTCAAGTTTTAGCAATCCAGGCACGTGCCTAGAAGTACACAGAACTAAAAAAAAAAATTATTATTATTATTTTTTGAGACAGAGTCTCACTCTGTCACTCTGGGATGAATACTGTGGCATCATCATAGCTCACAGCAACCTCAAACTCTCGGGCTTGAGCAATACTCTCGTCTCAGCCTCCTGAGTAGCTGGGACTGTAGGTGCCCACTGCAAGGCCCAGCTAATTTTTCTATTTTTTAGCAGAGACGGGGTTTCACTCTTGCTCAGGCTGGTCTCAAACCTACTGAGCTCAAGTGATCAGAGTGGCCTCTCAGCGTGGTAGGACTAAAAAATATTATTTCAGAGTGAGTGTAATCTTTCAACAACCTCAAGCGATAGATACTATACTAGTGGATCAGTACCATCCCCATTCTCCAGAAGTGGAAACTGAGGCTTTGAGTGGTCAAGTAGTTTACCAAACATTACTCAGTTTACAAACAGCCGAAGGACATGAAACAATACTCAGCGTCATTAATAATCAGACAAGTGCAAATCAAAACCAGTGCGATAGCACCTTGTAGTATAGAAAAAAACAGAAAGTAGGAATTGCTGGAGAGGTTGTGGAGTAGCTAGAAACCGGACGCGCTACTGGTGGGAAGGTCAGGGGCACCGATGCTGGAGGAAACCGTAAGGCAGGGCCTTGACAAATTAAACCACAACTGCCACATGACCCAGCCGTCCCACTCCTGGGTGTTTATCCAAAAGAATCGAAAGTCGGATCTCGAAAGAGTTCTGGAGATGGACAGTGGTGATGATTGCACACTCAGAGTCAATGCGTGTGAGGCCGCAGAACTGCACACTTCAAAACGAGTAAGATGATCAACTTTATATTATGCATATTTTACCACAAATAAAGCAACAACAAAAAGTGACTCGGCTCCTAAGTGGGGGAGTCAGAATTCATGTGCAGATCTCTGCGCTATTTCTACCATGTCGACACTGAGCTCCATTCTCATGGGAGATCAGCTCAGGCAATAAAGTTCTTAATAAAGGATGCGTGTCGGGACGCTGACTTCAAATATATACTATGCTGGTGAACAAAGACCACGGTACTGACAGTGAACTAGGAAATTGAAGTAAGTTTCTGGAGGGATCCTATGGGGCCTCCGGAGCCCACCCGAGGGCGGCATGTCTCACTAGATGGCAGCATTGCTTATACTGCCCTTTACTCATGTTTGGTCCACCTTTCTCTGAAGCTTTATCCCCACCGGCTTCCTCATCTCCCAGTGGGAAGATATAACACGGGGCATTTATTTCTACATACATACAACAGGAGACCTGACTTGGAAACCCTCGTCACCCAGAATTGCCGAAGAGACACCACCATGTTAGTGGTATCTGCTGGGGTGGCCCTGCTCCTTGAGGCTGCCCATGTGGCCAGTCTGAGCGACTGGTCCCCTCCCGCGGGGGAGCAGTTGGAGGAGGGGCGGAGGCAAATGCACAAGAAACCCGAGTTTGACTCCTGGCTCCGTCACTTCCCAGCAGTGTGACCTTGGACAGGTCACCTGGCATGTCTGGGCCTCCGTTTTGCCATCTCTAATTCACAAGGGCAACCTCCGTGATTTGCTCCCATCAGTGTCGCTGAGCTGTGTTTGCTGTGACAAAAGGGAGCAGTCATGAAAGCTTACAACGCTGCTCCTCAGGCCCGTGGGCAGTGGAAACCAGCCTTGCTAAGGTGACAGGGACGGTCAGGCTGGCTCCGATGAGTCACCTAATGAGAAAACTCCCGCTCACCACCCTGAACACAGACGTGCCTGTTGCTCTGCTGGCTTCTCATAGGGCACCTGTTTTCTCCCCAGTGTCTCAGTCAAGCCCAGGCTTTCAGATACGCTCCTGAAAGAGATGAATACTTAGAGGCCAGTATTGGACCAGAAATGTACTAACCAGTCTCCAGCGTCCTAAAGATGGTGACTAATTGCTTCCTAAATCCCTAAATGACTCTTTGGGAGTGATTTAGGCATAAGAAATATATGACTCATTAATCCTCACGTATCCTTCTATAAGATAAAGGTATGCTAATTTGTCACCCTAAAGACTGTTAGTACAGTCATCTCAATTTGAAATTAATTAGGTGTATGCCTGGGCTGTGGGTAAGGAGGAGACTCCGCTTTTCCAATTTATGAAAAACTGCAAATCACATAACAATTTTTAAAATAAAGATTTTTAGAATTTTCTAAATAAAGATGTCAAACAATAATAAGAAAGCAAATGCATTAAAATTATATTTTACCGGGCGGTGCCTGTGGCTCAAAGGAGCAGGGTGCCGGCCCCATATGCCGGAGGTAGTGGGTTCAAACCCAGCCCCAGCCAAAAAATGCCAAAAAAAAAAAAAAAACCTATTATTTTATCATAAGGATCTATCTTAGGAAAGCAAGAATGAAAGGCCTGGGTTGTCCGTTTTCCAAAATGTTCATTTGCTAAGAATGAACTATGCCTGAATTACTTGATCTTTCAAATTGATTCCAAAGGAATAAGCTTTTACTTGTTTGGATTATTTCAAATGTGACCTCCCTACTGGTCTATAGAATTTAAATTCTACACACTGCTCCCTCTCCTCGCTTAGAAAGCTCCCTAAATATGGGGGGAAATGGGTCAGCGAGCCTTTCAGTATTTTATCAATTAAGTCACTAATGGTGGAATGAGATTATTTCTACTCACACATATGACGTTCTCATGTAAGATATGATATATACACGGAAAGTTAATTTCCAATAATATGTAGGGAGGCCTGGTATTTTCTGAGTTGCTGGCTAATATTCATTTTATGTGCTTGATTCATTTTACGATGTTGTTTGCTCATTTACCACTGCTTCATAGACTAGAAAAGAGGACCCTGATTCCATTGGCTGCGGGGTCCCATGAACCTTGAGTTGACTACAAAAGGCACTTGGGGTTCACTGAACTGATGGGTTACTGTGTCAGACGCAGCTAGCACTACGTACATACATTATCTCCCATGATTCCCACAGCAACTCTGGGACTTCCCACCTTGCATTTAAGAACCTTGCACAGAGGTCGTACGGTGAGCTAGGAACTGGGGTTTTATTTCTGGGGCCAAGCAGCAAATCCGGCAGGACCCCCATCCTCTAGTCCCTCGCTGTGTGAAGCTTGTATAAAATCATTGATAAGTCTCAGCCTCAGCCTTTCTAACGCAATCTGTTTTCTTTGTCAGTAATAAGAAGAAAAAGAACAAAAAACCAGTAGCTGTTGTTTCCCCAGCTCACTGGGGACAGGGGAGACGTCTTAGCTCTTCACCTCAACTGCGTGATAAAGTGAAAATTTTGCCTGAGGAAGCAAGAGCTGGGGAGGATGGCTGGAATGACGGGTGATGTGGAAAGCTGTCAAAAACAAAGGATAACTGTGAAAAAGCATCTCCATCTAGGCAATCTTCTCTCTGACTGATTTCACCTCCTAGTGCAGTGATTCCCCCTCACCTGGGAGAGGGAGACCAGGGAGAGAAACACCCCCCTGCTTGGGAGAAAATAGCCTCATTCCCACCACCTCTCACACCCCACTTTCCTCGCCCACACAAAAGGGGGGGTCAGTAACTAAGAAATCCTTTTTTAAGGGGCATAGCAACTTACCTGAAGTTTCCAGATTCTTTCTAGAACAGGGAAACATTTTTCTAAAGAAGAAAAACAGAAATACAGACCACTGCACCAACTCAGCCCAAACTATCAGGGTGGTCGGCAAAATAGGAATTAGGCTCCGCTAGCACTGGTTAGATCAGGTCCTCCGTTTACATGTATTGACCTCCAAACTGTGTTCCAAGAAGTGCCATTTATACTGATAACTAGGGCTGTGAAAGCAGAGACGACTGAAACAGTCAATTCGTAAGTTCTAAAGAGGAGGCCGTTACTGCACAAAAACACACAGGTAGGTAAGTTGATCATTCGACCTCATCTCAGAGCGTGTTTTCATTTTGTCTGGCTCTTGAGGCGTCCCCTCCGGTGGGATAAGGGTCTATGCCAAGGTGACACTTCCCTCCTTCTTTTTGCTCAGCCCATCTCTGCCCTCTTTCCTCTCCAACCAAAGAACATGCATGGGACACGTGGGGATGGGTGAGGACTCATGCACCTGCTCCTTCTTCAGAATCAGTCCAGGGAGTAAGGAGTCCACATACCCCTCCCCTCCTCAACTTCGTTTTTCAACCATCTATCTACCTATGTACCTACAGCAGGTTGAATAGTGTCCCTCCAAAAATGTGTGTCCATTTGGAACTTCAGAATGTGACCTTATTTGGAAATGAGGTCTTTGCAGATGCAATTAGTTAAGGATTGAGATGAGATCGTATCAGATACCAGTGGACTCTAAATCCAATGACGTGTGTCCCCATAAGAGGAGGGGACACAGAGGGACACAGGTCATGGGAAGAGACAGGCAGAGACTGGAGTGACGTGCCACTTGCTGAGCGATGCCAGGAGTCACCAGAAGTTAGAAGCAGCAAGGAAGGGTTCTTCCTGGTGCTCTCAGAGGGAGCACAGCCCTGCTGACACCTTGATTTCAAACTTCTAGCATCCCAAACTATGAGAACAAATTTTTGTTTTCAGCCACCTGTCTATCTACCTACCCGTATTGATTGCTCCCCCTTCCTGTGTTTGTTATACTCACAATAGATAAACCATTTCTTTTTTTTTTTTTTTTGAGACAGTGCCTCAAGCTGTCCCCCTGGGTAGAGTGCTGTGGCATCAGAGCTCACAGCAACCTCCAACTCCTGGGCTCAAGCAAGTCTCTTGCCTCCGCCTCCCAAGTAGTTGGGACCACAGGCACCCGCCACAACGCCTGGCTATTTTTTTTGGTTGCAGCCATCATTGTTGTTTGGCAGGCCCGGGCTGGATTCGAACCCACCACCTTTGGTGTATGTGGCTGGCGCCTTAGCCACTTGAGCCACAGGCGCCGAGCCGAGATAAACCGTTTCTTAAAGCTGTAGTTCTTGGCCCTGCCAGTTCAAACCAAGTCCTGAGTCTATCTCTCAGATATTCTCATTTAATTGGCCTGGTGTGGCTTAGGCATCAGAGTTCTTAAAATCCCCCAGGGGATTCTAATGTGTAGCCAAAACTGAAAACTCCTGTCTTCAAGCGAGGTTGTCTTCCTGTTCCCCTACGACAAAATCTTCAATGGCCATCATCTTCCTACCAAACAAAAACTGATACCAATTAACACTTCCAATCTTCCCTACAATTTCTAAAGTGTTTTCAAATGCACTTGACCCTCAAGATCTTACCAGATGAGGTCAGGACTGTTCCTGGGGTAGTTCTGCGAAACCCCATTCTACCAGGTCAAAAGCCCTGGAGAGAAGGTCAAGTCCTTCTGCATCATTCAGTCAAGTCTCTCCACAGCCCTTCTGCCCGTCTCATCCCCTCCTCCCCTAGCTTGGAATGATTTCTGCAGTCTCAACACTATGAGAGCCTTACATAATGGTAATTACTAGCTACCAAGGGAGAGCGGCTGTGGTGTGCTTGTTATTATGAGTCTGTAACAATAGGGAAATCTGAGACAATTGAAAGCCAACAGGGCAGGATGAGTAACCTCTCATTCTGCGGAGGCACCCAAATGAAATAATGGGACTTGCTAATGGACGGGCCGGTCTGCAGGGCAGCCGTCTGCTCCTGGCCGTCTTGCGGGCTGCTGCAGCGACTCCTCGGTCCGAGCCCCCCAGGTTGCTCCTCCCTACCAAGCTTTTCAGTTTCCAGATGTTCCCAGGTCTATCAGTTTCCTACTGCTGCTGAACCAAATCACCCCAAGTTTAGCAGCTTTAAAACAACACCAATTGACCTTCTGAAAGCTCAGGAGGTCAGAAGTCTAGAATAAGTGGGCAGGGCTGGCCCTTTCTGGAGGCTATTGGGGAGATCCGATTCCTTGCCTTCTCCACCTTCCAGACCAGGTGTGTCCAACCTGTGGCCAATGGTGCTACATGCTGGCTTTGTGGGGACTTTTTATCTTTTTATTTATTTATTTTTGAGATAAAGTCTCATTACATCGCCCTCAGTAGAGTGCTGTGACATCACAGCTCATAGCAACCTCAAACTCCTGAAGCGATTCTCTTTTCTCAGTCTCCCAAGTAGCTGGGACTACAGGTGCCTGCCACAATGCCCAGCTATTTTTTTTTTTTTTTAGTTGTCATTGTTGTTTTTAGCAGGCCCAGGCTGGGTTCCAATCTGCTCTGAGCTATGGGCGCAAGCCTTGTGGAGACTTTTTTTGTTTATGTGTGATGCTGGATACCACCAAAGTATGCATGAACTTTTTAAATCTTTTTTGTTGTTAATCAACTTTGCCTAGTATTTGTGTATTTATCATGCGGTCCAAGGCATCTCTTATTTTTCCAATGTGTAGCAAAGGGGGAAAAAAGGTTGGATACCCTTGTTCTATTTTTTCTTTCTTTTTTTTTTTTTTTTTTGCAGTTTTTGGCCGGAGCTGGGTTTGAACCCGCCACCTCCGGCATACAGAACCGGCGCCCTACCCTTTTGAGCCACAGGCACCGCCCCGACACCCTTGTTCTAGAGCTGCCTTTCCTCCCTGGCTCATGGCCCCTTCCTCCACCATGCAAGGCTTTTGCCTCTTCCTGGCTCGGAGCCTCTGACCTCCCTCCTTTAAGGGCCTTTGTGATTATACAGAGGTCCCCCTGCATAATCCAAGATAATCCTCCCATCCCCAAGATCCTTAATTTCATCACACTTGCGAAGTCCCTTTTGTGAGATAACAGGCCCACTTACTGTGGGGATCAGGATGTGGACATCTCAATCCCTTATTCAGCCACTACACCAAGCAGACGGCCAGTTTAACAATGTTTTGAAATTCCTTATGAAGTTTGGGTGTTCCTTGCAGACTAAGTCCTACCCATCCCCTCCTGAATTTTGGGGGGAGACACTATTCAACCCATGATAGGTAGGTGGAAAGACAGAAGGATGAAAAATGAAGTTGAAGAGGGGAGGGATAGATGGACTCCTTCCTCGCTGGACTGATCCTGAGGAGGGAGCAGGTGCACAGCTGGCCAGCGGTGGAGGAGTCCCATTCTTGTTCTTTAGCTGGAGAGGAATAAAAGGAACAAGTGGAAAGGGTAAAAACTGCTAAGAGAAGATACATTCACCCCTGGGGTGGAGAATCTATGGCCTTAAAGCCATGTGTAGCCTTTTGTATCCTTAAATATGGTCTTCTGACTGAATCCAAATTTTATAGAACAAAGCCTTTTATTTTTATCAATACATGTTAGTTTCTATTTTACTTAATTTTTAAAATGAGTGCATTTACAACTCCACAGAATAAAATAAACTTCAATGAAATAATCTTCCCTGACTAACCAGCACAATTAGAACATTTGCAAGCCATATGGGCCACATTGATGGCTCTACGCTCATGAAGTAGTCCTAGCTTCCCCCACCTGACTGGCACCACTACCACACGATGCTGGCTGGGGAGAGTTCATAGGGGTCGAGCACACCAGTCTGTCACCAGCTCTTGACGACACTGTGCCCTGTTTCTGTCTGAAGTGGAATTTATGAACAGAAGCACAGCACCCTGTCATGTCAAAGACGACCAATAGAATGATGAAGGAAAAACCCAGATTTTTTTAATGAGGATTGGGAATTGCCATATTACATCATTTCTGCTAAAGATGATTTGCTTGCTTTGTGATACTGCAATCTCGACATTAAAGCAGCATTATCACTCTCACCAGGAGCACCGATATTTTAAACCAGAGGCAGAGGTGTGAAAGGTTGTCTTGCAGAAATTCAAAAGATAAAAAGCAGAAGCAAAGACAATTCGTTCAAGGGGCAAGAAGACCTGGAAATATGGACACTGAAACAACTTGTAAAGTCGCTCCTACTCAGGAAAAAAGGGGAATTGGTGAAGAAATTATAGAAGAATGCATGACTAAAGTGGTAGGATGCTTAGACTCCAATACCATTTCAAAGTACAAACAACTGCCTCTTTCAAGGAGAATCATAACTGATTGGCAGCATGAATTAGCCTTCAACTTAATAGAACAACTATATGCAACACTTCCAAAGGAAAGTATATATTACTCGATCACTTGGGATGAATCAACAGATACTACTGGACTGGCACCCATTTTATACCTCATTTGGGTCATCCGGGTTGTAATAGAAAATTTTCTTTGCTATCCAAGAGTTACTTGCTTTGGACACTCTTGCAAACAGAACACAGGGAATAGTTATCTATTCAAAAGAAATGTGAAGTTGGACTAAATTTGGTAAACTTAGTAAGAGAGTGCACAGAGACTGTACCTTCCATGACAGGAAAACATGAAGGGTTTACTGCAAATTTAAAGTATTCACAGCGCCAGATGGTCCCATTTTTTCCTTTTCATTGTATCTTGCATGGGCAAAATCTTCTGTGCTAAAAGTTACCATAAGTGACACATTGCAACAACTTGTAAGTGTTGCTAACTATATTCCTCCAAATGCAACATGGCATTGTCAGTGTGTAACATGCTTAAGTTGAATGATGAGGTATTGAGGATTTGCCCTGTCATTCTAAAGTGCACTGGCTATTTCAAGGACAAGTATTAGCCAATACTTTACCTCTGTTAGAACAGATACTGAAATTTTATGAAGAACAGAATCAGCCATGTGAATTATTAAAAGAATTATTCTTTTAGGAGTCCGTGTGATATCATGTTAAATCAAAACAATTCAAGTATTTCTTTGCAAGGTAAAACTAACTCCAGTAATATATGGCAAAAAAAAAAAAAAAAAAA
>CAUYQV010069413.1:0-23064 GCA_963574575.1 Galagoides demidoff
TGTGGCGGGTGCCTGTGGTCCCAGCTACTTGGGAGGCTGAGGCAGGAGACTCACTTGAGCCCAGGAGTTGGAGGTTGCTGTGAGCTGTGATGCCACAGCACTCTACCCAGGGGGACAGCTTGAGGCTCTGTCTCAAAAAAAAAAAAATAATAATAATAATCCTTCAGAGCAATTGCTATTTTCGTAACAGCCAGTTTAGCCCTTTAACCATGTCACAGGTCAATACTAGAGAAAATATTGGCCAAGTATGGTGGCTCACACCTGTAATCCTAGGACTTTTGGAAGCCAGGGCAGGAGGATCATTTGAGCTCAAGAGTTTTGAGACTAGCCTGACCAAGAATAAGATCCCATCTCTACAAAAAGTAGAAAAATTACCCAGGCACTGTGGTGGGCACCTGTGGTCCCAGTTACTCAGGAGTCTGAGGCAGGAGGATTGCTTGAGCCCAAGAGTTTGAGGTTGTGGTAACCTGTAATGAGGTCACTACACTGTAGCCTGGGCAACAGAGCAAACACAAAAGAAAAAGAAGAAGAAGAAAGATAAGGGAAAGGAAGAGGGGTAGGGGAGCAGTGGGGCGATATCAGATTGACCTGAAGTATAATCATAAGAATATTCTGATTCACTAATTATTATCAACACACACCAGGGCAAACATAAGAATTAGAGACATTCACATTCAAACCAACCCAATAAGCTGTGCTTGCTGCGTATAGTGCACACTGGTGTATAATACACAACCATATTTTGGGCCCCAACTTTCAGGAAAAATATCTTTAATTTTAAGTTTTTAAAGGAGAGGGGAAGTGGTCACATAGTAGCACCTCCTTCTCTCTCAGCAGGTGCAAGGTTCAGAGCTGGTCACTCCAGAGAAACTGGGAGTGAGCCCAGTGAGAGGGGCCAAGATAACCTGAGCACCTGACCTCCCCCAACTGTCCCCTCTCCAGCCCAGCCTCATCCCCACATCCTCTCATTTCCTATTCCCATTCACATCCATCAATGGGAATGTGGCCAAGGCTGCTCCACTAAGAATCCCACTGGGCTTATTTCCCAGGAAGCCGGTGTGAGGGGCAAGGGCTGGCCCTGCCTACCTTTTCCAGGCTGCCTTGTCTCTCTCTCAGCTGGTACCATTCTGAGGTCCCCAGAACACCTCACTGAGAAGGAAGAACCCTGAGCTGGGAGACCTGGTTCTCCTAGTACCCACTGTTAGGACCTTGGGGCTCAGTCCTCTTCAAGTTTCTGTCTGTGAGGGTACCTGGAAGTAAAACATGAAAGCTCAGGGGGACCTGAGCCCATAGACTGTAATTTTGAGCTTATGACTTGTCTGAATCATTGAGTTGATGTAATTTCCCAAATTTTCCAGTCAGAAGAATCATCCAGCACACTTGTTAGTGGAACAGATACCCAGGTATTTCTCCTAGAGAACTGATTCTGTATATTTGGGTTTGATTCAGGAGTCTCATTTTAACCTGTTCCCTGGGTGACTTGTAGGATCTGTAAGTTTTACAAAACCTGATATTATTCTTCCTGATATTACTGAGTGCCCAAGATCTGGATTGCTCAAGATGATCACAGTCTATTAAATAGAAATGCATGGTACTTCACAGGGGTATCATCAGGAAAGGCTACCTCCTCCGTGCAGTGTCCTGGGAGCCTCCTATGGACCCAGCTGCATGAGAGATGCAGCAGCCTGGAAAGGGCAAGGATCTACCTTCAGGAGCACAGAGTAGGCAGGGCTAACCCTGGTCTCTCATAACAGCTTTCTGGGAATTGAGCCCATCAGGGTTCTCAGCGGAGAGGGCTTGGTCAACTTTCCAATGATGGACATAGGTGGGAATAGGAAATGAGAGGATGTGGGGATGAGAGTGGACTCGGAGGGGACAGTTGTAGGCGGTCAGGTGCTCAGGTCATCCAGACCACTCTCACCTGCTCCCTGGGCTCCCTCCAGGCTTCTCCACAGCAAGCTGGCTCTGGGCCCTGTGCCTCTCACAAGAGAAGGAAGTTCCACTGCATGGCCACTCCCACCCTCCTTTCCAACTGGGACCACCCTTCCATCCCCAGGGTCCTGATGCTGACTGTCACATTGCCATTGGGTAGCATCTCAACCTTCAAGATAGTGGTGGCAGTAGTGTCCAATGCCATCAGGCAGGCTAGAGGCTCCTGCAGCTGCAGTGCCTCCAATGAGGGGGCAACCAGGAAGGGAGGCAGCGGGAGGGGGTACCATTACCATACTCCAGGATATTATTTTGCATATGGATATCATTAGTGCTTTCTAGAATGGTACTTTTAACATGTAAGCATAAATAAAAGAATTCAAAACAGTTATACAGGAGACTCCGGCGATATGGCTGACTAAAGACAGCTTCCTCCAAAAGTCCAGGAGGAGAAAAGTTAAACTGAAGTGAACTCAGAGCAGTCAAAGTTGAGGGGTCAAACAGAAAAAAAAGAAATCGAGGCATTGGTCATTCCCATGGAGATAAATGAAGGCGTGAAAGAGGAAGGGAACAGCTATGGAGTGAAGGGACTAAAGGAACCCAGTACTGAACAAAGGGGTAACGGTGAAGCCTCCCCCTCCCAGGGGCTTTCCCTAGGCTCTTCATGCAGAGCAGGACACAGGATTTCTCAGCCCTCAAGACAGAGGCACAAAACCCTGGCTTTCTTGCACCTAGGAATTTCTACCCCTTGGGTCCCCATCCCACCTGACAGAAAAGTAAATAAACTTTGTGTCTGTCACCTTGTGCCCATGACCCACCTCCCCCTTTCTCTTTGGTCTGTTTTACAGACTGCTCCTTGCAGAGGCCAGCCTCCTAGCACTTGGCAACTGGAGTGTGAAACCAGCTGGCCAGCTGGGATTCTGGAGGATCTGTCCCACTGCCAGACACCAGAAACATGAAGAAACTCCAACCAGACCCACCCAGCAACCAAGGATCATAGAGGCCACTTTCTCCCTCACAACTGGACAGATCCTTAATTGGTCACAAAAAGAGGGGAATATGTCCTGCCCTCCTAACAAGCCTGGCAGGTCTCAGGTTCTTCTACATTGTGTGATCCAGTGAACTAAATGTTTTCTGCCTCCCACCCAAAAGAGGAAATTGTGGCTTGGCTGACTTTGACAAGGTAGAGTCCCTCCTGGGTGTCCCTTCTGCTAGAAGGGACCTTTTCCCGGCCCCCTGGAGTGGCTCTACCTAGCATCAATGGCTGTCAGGCCTCTCCTGGCTCCCCTTTCCCCAACCTCAACTTGGAGAGAGACTGGCCCACCTCAGGCAAACCTGCCCTGGGAAGGTCCAGGAAGCAGAGGCAGGCCATGGTTCCCCTCCCCCAACCAGTGGTGAGGACTGCTATGTATCCAGTCAGTTGCAGACAGGACTCCAGCATAAAACCCTAGCACTTTGAGAGACATTCATGCCATCATGGGACAGAAAATTGCATGGGAGCAATTGGGTGGCCCACAGATTCCCCACCCCTAGTTGTGGGGGGAAAGGGGAGCCAAAGTGGTTTAATCTTTTACAGGAACTTTGGAAAATTATAAGGTTCCTTCAAACTGGGTTGAGGGCAGACTGATACTAGGAGAGATCAGCAAGCTAACCAAGAGTTACCCCCAGCCTAGGAGCACCTGGTGATCTGCACCCAAGTGCTACTCCACCCAACTTGGAAAAAGCAAAGCTAGCCCTCAAGGAATCTCATGCTGCTGCCCCAAAAGGGAGTTTCAGAAGGCTATGCACCGGAAGGGCCAGAGAGAGACACTCTAATTCATTTCAACAGTCAGAAGTAAAGAGATGGGGAATTCCATTTGGCCTACCTGTTTTAGTTTTAGTTGGAAAACAGGTCTCTAGGGTAAGAATCTCTAACAATCTCTCAACAACTATTAGGTACAACCTAATATTTCAGCTAAAAAAAAAAAGTATAACTAATATAAAAAATAAGTTGAAAATACATATAGGGAGGAACCAACAGAAGAATCCTGACAACATGAAAAATCTGAGCAGATCAACTCCCTCAGGAGATTACAAGGGAGACATAGCAGAAAATATCAACAGAGAAACTGCTGAAATGTCAGAAACAGAATTCAGAATATGGATGGCAAATAAGATGAATGGAATTAAGGAGACAATAGAAAAAGAAATCCAAAAAGTAGTCCAAAAATTGTCTCAAGAAATAAGTGGAATTAAAAACAAAGTCACCAAGGATCTGGACATAATTAGGAAAGATATAGCCGAGCTTAAGAAATTGAAAGGCATTCAAGGGGCTTCAAAACATGGTAGAAAGCTTCAGTAATAGAGGAGAACATGAAAAAGAAAGAATTTCTGAAATCAAAGACAAGACTTTTGAACTAACCCCATCATTCAAAGAGGCAGAAAAAAAAGAGAGAGAGAACAAAAACAGAATATTCCCTGTGAGAGTTATGGGATTATCCCAAAACATTCGAATTATAGGGATTCCTGAAAGAGAAAAGGATGGTCCTAAAAACACTGAAGCTCTACTTTAAGACATATAGTGAATTTTCCAAGCATTTTAAAAGACAAAGAAATTCCTACAGTAGTTACTTTCAGAACCCCAGCATGACTCAATTCAAACAAAGCATCTCCTAAGACACATTATAATTAACTTTGCCAAAATCATAATGAAAGAGAAAATTTTGCAAGCAACCAGGCATTAAAAAAAGTCTTACCTACAAAGGGAAAAATAGCAGAATGACAGTGGACCTTTTAGCTGAAACTTTTCAAGCCTGAAGAGGGTGGTCATTGGCCTTTAACCTTCTTAAACAAAATAATTTTCAGCTCCGAATTCTTTATCCTGCTAAACTGAGTTTCATCTGTCTTGGAGAAATCAACTATTTTACTGACATACAAACGCTGAGAAATTTTGGGACAACTAGACCAGCTCTACAGGAAGTATTCAGACACATTCTTCATACTGACCAGCACCATGGTCCATCACCAAAGTAAACACACCCAGAAATTAAATACCAAAGCCTAACTTCCACAAAGGTGGAAGGGATAAAACTAAGCAACAGACCTCCACAAAACAAGACTAAAAATAATCCACCATACCTACCAACTCTCTCAATAAATGTGAATGGCTTGAATTCCCCACTGAAGAGGTACAGGCTGGCTGACTGCACAAAAAAACTAAACCCTAATATTTCCTGTCTCATTAAAAAAATGCATCTAAACCTTTAAGTATAAAACAAGACTTAGGGTGAAAGGAAAGAAAACCATATTCTAGGAAAACAGATATCAGAAAAAAGAAAAGGGGGCTGTAATCTTATTTGAAATTGAATTTAAACCAACAAAAATAAGGAAAGACAATGATGGACAGTACATATTGGTCAAGAGAACTATACAACATGAAGAGATTTCAGTAGTTGACATCTATGCACAGAACCTAAACAAACCTAGATACAGAAAATGAACCCTAAATGATCTGAACAATTTGATATCTTCCAACTCCATAATAGCTGGAGACTTCAAGACCCCTCTGACAGAAACAGACAGATCCTCCAAGCAGAAGCTAAACAAAGAAGCAATGGACTTAAACATGACCCTAAAACAGATAGGCTTAGCAGACATATACAAAATATTTAATCCTAATAAAACTAAGTAAACTGATCATATCTTAGGACATAAATAAAAACTCAACAAATTTAAAAGAACAGAAAGTATATCTTTATCTTCTCAGACCATCAAAGAATAAAAGTTGAGCTCAATACCAACAGAAATCTTCATACCCACATAAAGTTATGGAAACTAAGTAACCTCATGCTGAACAACAGCTGGGTTTGAGGATGAGATAATGAAGGAAATCATTAGATTTCTTGAACAAAATTATAATGAGGCCACAAGATATCAAAACCTGTGGGATACTGCAAAGGCAGTCCTAAGGGGCAAATTTATAGCATTAGATGCTTTCACCCAGAAAACAGAAAGAGACGAAGTCATAAATCTAATGGACCATCTCAAGAAACTGGAAACAGAAGAACAATCAACCCCAAACCGAGCAGAAGAAAAGAAATAACCAAAGTCAGTGCAGAATTAAATGAAATCAAGAACAAAAGAACTATTCAGGAGACCAGTGAAACAAAAGTTTGTTCTTTGAAAAGATTAATAAAATTGATAAATACTTGGCCAGACTAACCAGAAACAGAAAATCAAGATCTCTAATAACCTCAATCAGAAATGGAAAAGGGGAAATAATAACAGATACCACAGAAATACAAAAGACCCTCAATAGGAGGATAAATAAAATAAAAAATAAAAACCATATGATTCTATCAATAAATGAAGAAAAGGCATGTCTTCATTTAGGCACAAGAACATCTAAAAAGTAGGCATAGGTGGGACACAGGTGGGACAGTTCTTAAAATGATAGAGGCCATTGACAACAAGCACACAGCCAATATCATACTGAATGGAGTAAAACTGAAGCATTTCCATTTAGCAATGGCACCAGACAAGGATGACCATGCCCACTATCACCATTGCTATTAAACATAGAGCTGGAAGTCCTAGCCGATGCAATGAGGCAAGAGAAGGAGATCAAGGGTATACAAATGGGAACAGAGGATGTCCAACTCTCACTCTTTGCATAATGACATGATTATACCTGGAAACTCAAGGGACACAAAGAAAAAGCTCCTAAATGTGGCTCAGTACCCATAGCTCAGTGCCTAGGGCTCTAGCCACATACATCAGAGGTGGCAGGTTTGAATCCAGCCTGGGCCTGCCAAACAACAATAATACCTATAAACAAAAAAGAGCCAGGCATTGTGGCAGGTACCCATAGTCCCAGCTCCTTGGGAAGCTGAGGCAAGAGAATCAAACCCAAGACTTTGAGGTTGCTGTGAGCTGTGATGCCAAAGCACTCTACCCAGGGTGACATAGTGAGACTCTGTCTCAAAAAAAAAAAAAATGCTCCTAGATGTGATCAAGAAATACAGTACCATCTCAGAATACAAAATCAGTGTCCATGAATCAGTAGCCTTCAAATATGCCAATAACAGTTAAGCTGAGAATCAAATCAGAGACACAATACCCTTCACAGTAGCTTCAAAGAAAATGAAATATCTAAGAAAAAGTCTAACAAAGGATGTGAAGGGTCTCTATAAAGAGAACTATGAAACCCTGAAAAAAAAAAAAAATAGCAGATGACATTAACAAATGGAAGAACATACCGTGCTCTTGTCTGGGAAGAATCAACATTGTTAAAAGTCCATACTACCCAAAGTGATCTACAGATTTAATGCAATCCTCATCAAAGCACCAATGTCATACTTTGAAGAACCTGAAAAAACAGTACTTCATTTTACATGGAAGCAGAAAAGAAAAACCAAATAGCCAATGCAATTTTAAGAAATAAAAATAAATCTTGAGGTATCATGTTACCAAAGAATAGAGATACAGATCTATGGAATAGAATAGAGACCCTAAAGACAAACCCAGCCACATATCACCATCTGATCTTTGATAAACCAAACAAAAGCATACATTGGGGAAAAGAATCTCTATTTAATAAATGGTGCTGGGGAAACTGGTCGGCCACATGTAGAAGACTGAAATTGGGCCTACACATCTCACCACAGACAAAAAGTGACCCTCTCTGGATACAAGATTTACATTTAAGACACGAAACAATAAAAATCCTAGAAGAAAGTGTGGGGAAAACTCTTGACAAAATCAGCCTGTGAAAAGATTATGAAAAAGACCCTTTGGCAATTGCAGCAATGTCAGAAATAACTAAATGAGACGTGATTAGCTAAAAAGCTTCTGCACAGCTAAGAGTACATCTAAAGGGTACAACATACTTGCATGCTATGAATCTGACAAAGGACTTATGACTAGACTCTACAGAGAACTCAAAGTAATCAACAATCCCCTTTCTAAGTAGGCAAGAGACTTGAACAGAAACTTCTTTGAAGAAGACAGACGAATGGCCAATAAACACATGAAAAAATGCTCACTGTCCCTCTCCATCAGAGAAATGTACATCAAAACCACTCTGAGATATCACCCAACCCCACTGAGAACAGCCCACATCACAAAGTCCCAAAACTGCAGATGCTAGTGTGGATATAGAGAGAAGGGAACACTTTTGTAATTCTGGTGGGATTGCAAACTAATACACCCTCTAGGGAAAGAAGTATGGAGAATTCTTAAAGAACTAAAGTTGACCTTCCATATGATCCTGCAATCCCATTACTAGATATCTACCCAGAAGAAAAAAAAATAATTTTACCATAAGGACATGTGCACTAGAAGGTTTATTGCAGCTCAGTTCACAACTGCCAAGATATGGAAGCAACCCAAGTGGCCATCAACCCATGAATGGATTAACAAAGTATGGTATGTGTATACCATGGAGTACTATTCAGCCATAAGAAAAGATGGAGACTTTACATCTCTATTGACCTGGAGGGAGGTGAAACACATTCTTCTTAGTAAAGTATCTCAAGAATGGAAAAGCAAGTATCCAATGTACTCAATATTAATATGAAACCAATATATAAAGAACTACACACTCATATGGAAGAAAACATAAGCATATTCTAGTGAGGGGAAGCGGAGAGGAGGAAAGGGAAAGGGGAGGTAGAAGTGGGGCGATTGGCAGGTTCTCACCAAATGTGCACAATCCCACCCGTGGGTGAAGGGCTCAACTACAACTTGAACTTCACCTTAGAAATGAAAACAATGTAACCTAAACATTTGTACCCTCATATTAATCTGAAATTTATAAAAACATTTACATAGATACGGAATTAATACTATTTGTGTATAACATGCATCCTTATTTTTCCCTCTTAAATTTGGGCAAAAAAGTACACGTTATACACAGCAAAATATGGCATTTTAGGGGAACTCATTTGAAGTGGAAGGCAAAGGAATAAATGTAACAGAATACCATTCGTCAAAGTGTTTATAATCTAGCATGAAAAAATTAGAAAAAATTATTTTTTAATCGGTTAATATTAAAGAATTTCACACCACATATACTCTTTATTAAATTGGAACTAACCAACTAACACTTAGGTGTATATACGGAAATAATATTCATAGAATCAAGTCGGTGGGAGGGGGGAGGAGGAGATGGGTAATTTCACACCTAACAGGCACAAGCTACACTGTCTGGGTGACGGGCACACTTACAACTTTGACCCAAACAGTATGAAAGCAATCTATGGAACCAAAACATTTGTACCCCAGTAATTTTCTGAAATTAAAAAAAAAATACAAGTGAAAGCATAAAAAAATTAAAGAATTTGAAATTAACCAGACATCTTTCTCAAAAAGAAATCTTTTAAATGAAAACTGCTAGTCTAAGAATTCCCCCGTTGCTTCTAATGATAAGCTATTGAATGTGAAAGCAGTGACACAGGACAAAATCTGTCCCTTTTCTTGTAACCAAAGCCAGTTAGCGAGAAAGATGCCAAGCACTTTCTGTGACATGAAAAGAAAGCCTGGGACACAGCTGTAAGCATATTCTAACAAGGTGGCTACTAAGGATGGATGTTCTGGGATTCTCTTTTTAATTTGATTAACTATGGCTCCTTCCAAACACATTCCAATGGTTCTAGAAGGCCAAACCGCTATCACCAGATAAACCACGGAGACTTCTGATTATTTCAGTCACTGACTATCTTTGGGTCCCAGGGGGTCGCAGGGGATGTCTGCCCCATATTGGCAGATCCTCAAACAAGCTAGTGTGGACACTAGTCTCCAGGACTGGTTCCAAATGACAAAGAACCACAGGTTTCTCACTAGGGTGACTGTTGTATTAATTATCTTTTGCTTTTCACATCTTCAGTCTCCCCTCCTCCACTGGCTTTCTTCCCAGGTATACACATATACTCAAGCCCTCCCTTAAGTAAAGTTTTGTATTGGAATACTCAGCTGCGCTCTCATCTTGCCATCTCCTACAGCTGTCTTGACAGAACAGCCAAGCTCTCCCTCCTCCTTTCCCTTGTCCCTTAGTCACTACGGTCCAGCTGCCTCAGCTCCCTTGTGCTGCCCAGCTAAATTGACTTGGGAGTCACCAACCACCTTGCCACTGCTGCTTTGAAGACCTTCGCTCACGCCTCCCCCTTCTGGGTAAAGGTTTTCCTTTCCTTTCTCTGACTGTGTTCCTTCCAGGCTTTGCTCCTAACTCTGGCTATTCGCTCCTGGCCCCGCTGGTGATGCTCTCCTTCTCTAGTTTACTCAGAAACATTTCTATCCACTCAGCTTTGGCCGTATCTCTCTCTCTACGCTCTCTCTCCCTGAGTGATATCACTCACTCTGAAGCCTATTCACTGATCTCCTGAATCTAAAGCCACTCACTCTGTCTAAGCTCTAGACTCATATTTCCACTAGCCTACCTTGTCTCTCTGTCTAGAAGTCCCACATTCATCTTAAATATGCCCCCCAATAACTATATTGGCTCCTAAATCTCCATCTTCTCTTACGTTCTGATTTTCAACCAACCACCTGTTTCTTCCTTACCCCCTTTATCTAAGATACATCTGCCCTGGATTCAGTTGATAGCCTCAAACGTCTCATATCCATGCCTTGCCCATGCATTACCTGAGTTATTCCCAGACACCTCTGGCCTGGTCTAGTCCAGTAACTACCAACTCATCTTTCCTTCTCCTTTCCATTTCCTTTATCCCCTTCCTCCCTCCCCCCCTCCCTCCACAGTGCTCCCAAATCAATGAGGACAATCACAGGAATACAATTAGTCCTGAGGGACTGGCACATTTCCCTAAGCAAACAGATAGGAATATAATGCAATAGAAAATAGACTGTGATTTGCTGACCTAAAATATAAAAATACATTGAAAATATGTTAGTATAGTAAATACGGTGCCCTGTGGTTAGGATATAATCCAGCTCACCTCTACCCAGGTCCCCAGACAAGTCCTCCACGTGTACCACACTGGGCCACAGAACACTTCCACAATCACGGCTCGCGCACCTCCCACCATCTGATGTACCAGGCCTCACCTTTTCCACCAAGCAGATACCTTCTCATGCCTCCAGGCACAGCTCAAATGTCATCTTGTGGAGTTAGTATTGCTTCTGTCTTAGTAGCTTTGCGCTACTATAACAAAATAACACAGATTTGGTATCTTATAAAAAACTATTTATTTCTCATAGTTCTGGAGGCTGGGAAGTCCAAAATCCCAGCACGAGCATCTGGTAATGGCCTTTGTGCTGTGTCCTCACATGACAGGAGAGCAGCAGAGAGAAAACTCACTCCTGAAACCCCTTCATATGGTGCCATTAATCCGTTCACGAGAGCTGAGCCCTCGTGACCTGAACGCCTCCCACTGGCACCACTGCTACATTGCAGATTACGTTTCAAATGCATGAATTTTGTGGGACACATTCAGACCATAGCAACTTCCTTCAGCACTTCCACAGAACCCTGCATGCACCCTTCTCGCTTAGAACATGATTGCCATTATGTAATTGTGACTGTGAGGTCATCTTCATACTGCCAGTGCTTAGACTATGGTAGAAACTCAATAAATAAACAATACCCTCTTAATTGTTAGGGCTGACCCAAGGAAAGAGATGGTGCTGCCCTACAGATGTCTTAGGCTTCTTGCCTATACCAAACACAAAGAAACAGAATGATTTATTACGGCCTTAATTTGTGCTTTATTCCTGCTGGTACTGCTACTATCAGCATTCTTCCTTCTCCCTCCCAAGAAAGACCACTTTACATTTGGAGTTCTGGACTCCTTGGCAAGAGTCACACCTGATTTTTAGTAGCTTTAAAATTGAAGTTTCAAGGTACCGAAAAAAGTTTACATCCAGACAGTGGTCTGTGAGAGCAAGCCTCTGCCAAAGGGAAAGAACATGGATATTTCTTAAAATCAGGAAAGGAAAGAGTTTGAGGGACTTTATTTTGTTGGAAACCCAAGCCCCATTCCCAGCTGTGCCTTTTCTATTCCAGAAATCCTACAGTGGATGAACACTATACACTGTCTCCCAGAGTGGTCAGTGGTGTGGATAGGTAGAAGGGTCATCTGGGAGTCCAGTCTGCAGATGCCAGACTGGACTGGGGTCTAGTCTTCAGCAACAGTAGATTAGAATGTGCAATGAGCATGATGGAGCCAGCTATGAGAGTGGAGTAGGCCCCACCCCAGATTTGTGGCACTGTCTTAGCCTGGGTGTCTTGTATTACCCCATGGAGTGGGAAAGGGTGCCTTAGTAATAATTGCAAATGGATTAGTTAATTAAATCTAATTTAGAGAAATAAAGAAGGGTGACCTAAAATACTGTAATTGTGATCTAAAATTAATACATAATCCATGTGTGGTGGTGCCAGCCTGTAATCCCAGCACTCTAGGGCACAGAGGCAGGTGGATTGCCTGAACTCAGGAGTTCTATGCCATCCTGAATAAGAATGAGATCCTTCTCTGCTAAAAACAGAAAAGCTAGCCAATTGTTGTAGTAGGTGCCTACAGTCCCAGATAGTCAGGAGGCGAAGGCAAGAGGATCACTCAAGCCCAAGAGTTTGAGGTTGCTGGGAGCTATGACACCACAGCACTCTATCCAGGGTAACAGAGTAAGCTCTGTCTCCAAAAAAATTAAAAATTTAAAAACATAAAATTAATACCTATTATATAATGCTCCATAAAATTATCAGGAAAATTACTGGAACTCTCAGAGCATACTTAAAGTAGCTTTGGGACATAAGCTTGTTCTTACTTTGCAAACACATTATCTAATATGCCAAAATGGTATTATACAGGCAGTGAAATTTCTTGCACATATTTAAAGTTATTGGAAAGTCTCCTTTTGGTACGGGCTGGGATATATCTCTTTAAATTACATTAATTCCCAAAAAGAAAGCCAAAGGCAAAAACAGTTCAGAGTGAGCAACTGCAATTTGCTGGATACCAGGACAGAGCAAGGAAGCCATTATCTGGGAAGGACAGTTCTCAGGCAAGGCCACAAGGTGGCAGGGCTACGCTGTACACCAGACACATCGTCACCGTCACTGTTCTAAAAGCTGGTCGTGTTAGGGAACCCAGGAGACACTCTTACACAATAGTTGAAAACCTCATTTCTAGAAGATTTTCCTGCTAAGTGATTGATTCACACATTACTAGTCACCAATTTTTTAGAGTTAGGCCCTCCAAGTGTCTCAGGGAGGCCTGAGCCGCTTTCTGGTAGGATCCCTGGCTCAAAGATCAGCCCTCCATGCTCATTGGAGACTTGGTGAAATTAGATTAGGATCAACACCTGTGATCTGGCTCTGTTCACTAGCACAGGGGTCTAACCTGAAACCACCTCCATCTCAAGGTCCAGACAGAGTGTTCAAACAAGAACAGACAAGCTCAGTGTCAAACATCATCAAATGTGGGCTCCACCGCCTCAGTCAAGGCAAACAGCCCTACTGGCCTGAAATCTCCTCCCCGGCTCCTGTCACAAGGGTGAGTGTACCTTCTCCAGGGGATGTAGGAGGGACTGGAAAATCCACAGACAGCAACCAGAAAATTACCATGAATTCATGGGAGGAAATAAAAAGCTAATTGGATATTAACTTGAGGACACAAAACAATTTATTCAAAGAAAATCCTAATAAAAAAATTAAGACAGACGCCAAGTAAATGTGTGTATATGTGTGTGTGTGTGTGATTACTTGTGACTGAATTCAGGCTAACAAACTTGTTTCCCTCTTCTCATCAATTATGTAAGTTGCCATATGCTCTGTTAGTAAGTCTCTTTTTTCTTTAAGTAGTTGGGTGGGTTCAAGTGTCTGCAGTGAAACCCCTGGTTATTATAACTGAAGACAAGGAAACAAACAGAATCGCTAGATCGCTCTAGAAAAAAGATCAATGGAAGACAGAGTTGAGGGAAAAGTGTGGAGGGGAAGGAATGCAGGGAATAGCCAAAGGATTTGAGAAGGGAACACATGTATGTCCAATTTTAAGCTGTTTATGTTACTAAGAAACTTTTCTTCCATCCCTCTGAACTTCAAATGCCTTTCAGGCGAATGGGTAGTATGTGTCTGTGCTAACTGCAAAAATGAGATTCCTTTCCTCATCTGGGCTGTTGCACTGAAGACACACACAGCAGCAGCAGTAAAGCGGAGTACTGGAGAGACACTCAGAGGAGGAACAGCAGGGAGAGAAATGATGAGAAATCAACCTGCTGGAACTCAGTGTCGATGACTGTGGGAAGGATGTGGGTGTAAAGGACTTGAGCTCGCTTCTGGTTTACATGAGGATCAGCTGCTTCCAGCCCAGTGGTTCTCCAACCTTACCTCAAGGTCCCCTGGAGGGCTGAGCCCAGCAGATTGCTGGCTCCCCTCAGAGTTTCCCAGTCAGTAGGTCTGACAGACGCCCTGATCACTTACATTTCCAGCAAGTTCCCAGTGATGCGCACCCTGTTCGGCTGCAGCCACACTTTGTCAACCACTCGGTAGACCAACAAGAATAGGTCTTACTCACCTGGGCCATACGATAAATGAGAAATGAGAAAGACAGGACAAATGTCTCTGATCAAGGCAGAGGAATTTTTCTGTTTGATTATCTATAGTTTGAAATGTATTTGAATAGAAAAGTTTTATGTTAGATTTTGTTATCAACACATTGCTGACCAAAATACAAATTGGTATTGTCCTTTTGAAGGAAAATTTGGCTACATTAAAACATAAAATGAGAATATCTGGCACCTGTGGCTCAAGTGGCTAAGGCACCAGCCACATATACCGGAGCTGGGGGGTTCAAATCCAGCCCAGGCCCGCCAAACAACGATGGCTGCAACCAAAACAGCTGGGACACCTGTGGTCCCAGCTACTTGGGAGGCGGAGGCAGGAAAATTGCTTGAGCCCAGCAGTTGCAGGTTGCTGTGAGCTGTGATGCCACAGCACTCTACCCAGGGTGACAGCTTGAGGCTCTGTCTCAAAAATAAATAAATAAAATAAAATGAGCATATCTTTTGACTCAGCAGTTCCACAGCTAGAAGTAAATAATAAGACAGTGTACAAAGATAATTCAAGAATATGCATAGCAGCATTTTTTGATCTTCAAAAAAAACCTAAATGGCCATGAAATGTGATTGACAAAATAAGTCAAAAAATAATCACCTTTTATGAGACAACACTCACAGCATACTATTTACTGAAGAGGCTGGTAGGTCATTATTATTCCATTAGCTAGAATTATTCAAAGAGCCAGTGTAGTAACTGGATTTTTTTGCCATTCATGAAAATGGAAATCAGCACACCTGCCTCTGCCTTCCTTGAAAATGTCTTGTTGCAATAAATAATGTAAGAATTTCTCTTAATTTCAATATCTTCATATACAAAATGGGAATAAAAATCAGGGTTTGCCAGGCATGGTAGCTGATGCCCATAATTCCAGCACTTTGGGAGACTAAGGCAGAAGGATCACTTGAGGCCAGGAGTTCAAGGACAGCCTGGGCAACATAGCAAGACTCTGTCTCTACAAAAAGAAATTTAAAAATTAGCTGGGCATGGTGGTGAGGGCCGATAATCCCAGCTACTCAGGAGGCTGATGTGGGAGGATCAGTTGATCCCAGGAGTTTGAGGTTACTGCAAGCTATGATCAGACACTGCATTCTACCCTGAAGGAGAAAGTAAGAGTCTGTCTCCTAAAAAAAAAATCAGGATGAGGATTTATAAAAGGTAAATTTATTTAGGCCTTAATGAAACTAAAACAAATGCTTTGAAAATAGAAAGATATTTCCAACCACACGTCCAGTGTATATGTATATACACACATATATAAAACCAATAAACTAAATTTAATTCCAAAGGACAAATATCTCCCAGATTCCAAACTTTAAAAAAAAATAAAGCAATCCACTGGGATTTTAATTTCAGACTTACAGGCTTTGGGCCTACATAAAGAAAACCAGAATCTGAAGAATAAGGCCTACAACTTAAAAGAACAGTCTTATAAGTAAAAATGAAGCTATACAAAGCCGGCTCACTAGCCCAAAGAAAAAGAAACTTGGGGGAATGGCACCATATACCAAGAGTGGCAGGTTCAAAACTGGCCCCAGCCAAACTGCAACAGAAAAATAGCTGGGCGTTGTGGTAGGCACCTGTAGTCCCAGCTACTCAGGAGGCTGAAGCAAGAGAATTAACTAAGCCCAGGAGTTGGAGGTTGCTGTGATGCCACAACACTCTACCAAGGACAATAAAGTGAGACTCTGTCTCTTCAAAAAAAAAAAAAAAAAGAAACTTGCTGAGTGCCCTAGAGCTTGAGTCTAAAAGAAAAAATACATCCATGAAAAGTAGAAATCCTGAACTTGGACCAGGTAAGGGGGTCTGAATTTTTTCTCTGTAAAGTTTTTAAGACCCCCAATATTATAAAGGCATCCAGGACCACTAAAATGAAGTTTTTAAGACCCTCAATGTTGAAAAGGGATCTAGGACCACTAAAATCCTTAGGCATCGGTAAACACAATATGAAAATCTCTGTCCTTAGAGACTCTTTCAACTGGAAGACTTCTAGTACCACGTTGAATAGAAGTGGTGATAGTGGGCACCCGTGTCTTGTGCTGGGTCTTAGGGAGAATGCTTAAAAACTCCATAATCTTTTATTTCTCCCTCACCCCGTATATCCAAGATATATAAAGAAGAAATCTTTCAGCTTTCTCCATTCAGTATGATGCCGGCTGTGAGTATGTCACATATAACTTTTATAATTTTGAGATACGTTTCTACTATGCTTAACTTGTTGAGGGTTTTCATCATGAAACAGTGGTGTATTTTATCAGATGTTTTTTCTGCATCTACTGAGATGAACGGTCTTTGCTTCTGCTTCTGTTTATGTGGTGAATCACATTTATCGATTTGCATATGTTGAATCATCCTGTTATCCCTGGGATGAAACCCACTTGATCATGTAAATTACCCTTTTGATCGTTATTGAATTCAGTTTGCTAGTATTTTGTTGAGGATTTTTACATCTATGTTCATAAGGACAGTGGACCACAGTCCTCTGTTGTTGCTGGGTCCTTTCCTGGCTTTGGTATCAAGATAATACTGGCTTCATAAAATGAGCTGGGGAGGATTCCCTCCTTCTCAGTGTTACAGAACAGTTTTTGTAGGATAGGTACAAATTCTCCTTTGTCGATCTGGTAGAATTCCAGCAATGAATCCATCTTGTGTGGAGCTCTTTTTGGTTAAGAGATTTTTTTTTTTATTACTGCTTCAATCTCACTGCCCTTTGTTGGCCTTTTCAGGATTTCTATTCCTGCCTGATTGAGTTGTGGGAGGTTATGTGTCTCCAGGAATTTATCCATTTCCTGTAGGTTTTCTAGTTTGTTTGTATAGAGGTTTTTGTAGTATTTGTAGATGATCATTTGTACTGATGCAGTGTCAGTTGTGATGTCTCCTTTTCACTTCCAATCCAGCCTATAAGAGTCCTTTCTCTTCTATTTCTGGTTAATCTGGCTAGTGGTTTCTCAATTTTGCTTGTGTTTTCAAAGAACCAACCTTTGTTTCATTGATCCTTTGTATTGGCATTTTGGTTTCCATTTCATTTAGTTTTGCTTTGAACTTTGTTATTTCTTTACTTCTGCTGTCTTTTGTTTTGGTTTGTTCTTTTTCTAGTTCCTTGACATGTGACATTAGATTGCTAATTTGTGATCTTTCTGTCTTTTTGACAAAGGCATTTAAAGCTATGAATTTTCTCCTTAGGATTACTTCTACTATACCCCATAGATTTTGAAAGCTTATGTCCTCTTTGTTATTCAGTTGAAGGAATCTTTTAATTTCCATCTTAATTTCATCATTGACCTAACGATCATTCACGCAGCAGGTCGTTTAATTTCCATGACTTTGTGTAGAGTTGAGTGTTTCTCTTGGAATTCATTTCTGGTTATATTTTCCTGTGGTCTGAGAAGATACATGGTATGTTTTCTTTTTTTTTTAATTTTCTGAGACTTGTTTTACAGCCTAAGATGTGATCAGTCTTGGAAAATGTCCCATGTGCTAATGAGAATATATATTCAGCAGTTTGGGGGTAGAAAGCTTTATAATTGTCTGTTAAGTCCATTAGTTGTAGAGTCTCATTTAATAGTCCCATTATCTATTCATTTTGCACTTCAATGATCTGTCCAGTTCTGTCAATGAGGTGCTGCAGTTCCCAGTTATTAGGTGCTATTTATGTCCTTGCTTAGCTCTTGCAGAATTTCCTGTATTAATCTGGAAGAGCCTGAGTTAGGTACATATATATTGAGGACTGTTATGTCTTCATGTTGACTTCTTCCCTTTATCATTACATAATGACCATCTTTGTAATTTTTTTTTTTAACCATTGTTGATTTAGAGTCTATTCTATCTGATATGAGAAAGGCTACCTGCTTTGGGATCCCATTTGCATGGAATATTATTTTCCATTATTTTACCTTGAGTTTGTGTGCATCCTTTTGAGTTAGATATGTTTCCCGGAGAAAGCAGATCCTTAGATGGCTGTTTTTTCATCTGTTCAGCCAGCTTCTGCCTTTTAAGTGGGGCATTCAGACTGTTCACATCGAATGTTAGTACTGTAATGTGGAATATTATTGTGTTCATCGTGTTAGGTTAGACCTTATTATTTTGTTTTGCCTCTTGTGCTACTATTTTACATGAGCTAGGAGCTTTAAATTTTAGATGTTTTTACACTGGTTGGCATCTATCATGCTGTTCCAGGTATACACTGAAAAAGAGAAATTCTTAAAATCAACCAGAGAGGAAGACAATTCACTGAAAAATAAGCTACAAGTTATATTTCCCATCAGTGATAGATTACAAGGACTAAAATAATGATGCATTAAACTATTAACAGGACTTCCACATCTGGAAGATGGAGTAAGTGCAAAAATAAATAAATAAACACCCACTACAAGAAAAGTCTTCCCTCTGAAGCTCAGGATTTTCAATCTTGGCACTACTGACATTTAAGGATAGATAATTCTTTGTTGTAGGAGCCTGTGTTCTGCATTGTAGGATATTAAGCAGCATCCCTGGCCTCTACTAAATGGCAGTAACAACTCTCCACTTGTGACAGTCAAGAATATCTTAGACATTGCCAAATGTTATCTGGAGAAGCAAAATTGTCCCATTGAGAACCATTCTCTCTAGCAAAAGATTGGAAGAGTGTAGGGGCCGGGACTGGCCAGGTCTCCAGGCCACTGTGCTATCTTTCTTGCTCAGGAACAATTACCCTTAAGTGCCTGAGGGCTATTTGCCTTAGCAGAAGGGAGAGAGAGAAAAACAATCTTAGAGGGAGAAAAACAATCTCAATAGTAAGAGAATACATCTTAGCAGTCTTCTTAGATAGGCCCAGACAGGCACCATCTGAGCAGAAGCAAGTCAGTGTGAGCTGGTCCATGAAAGAATATGCACACTCCCCGACTGCCTTCTCCTGAAGCTTCTTATAGACATGATCCCATGGCTACTTGCACCACAGGTGTACAGCCTGCCAGTCACTGATGTTCTCTGCTCGTGAGCTCTTGTGTCTAGGAGAGCCAAGTCCCTTCCCCATGCCCTTATCACCAAGGTGTTACATTACTAAGATGTTACAGGTATTTCTTATAACTCTCACTTCTCCTTCCCATGAAGCTATATGGTGGTCTGCTACAGAAGAGGATAGAAAGAACCCTTTTAAATAAGCTCACCCTAGTGTAAGTAAACACCATGAAAGAGCCACACCCCTTCTCATTCCCTAACATGCACAGTGGAGATCAAAGTAGAGAGCCCTGATCTCTACTAAGAGAGCAGGGGCAGAATGTCTTCCCCTCCTCAGTGGTGCTACAGAGACAGTGGTCTGCAGCCCTAATGGCTATCCTTGCCCTAAACTAAGACAATATCAGGAGAGATGTAGTGCCCCTCCCCTTCTTCAATGGCACAGTGACCACAGAGACTAGACAGACTTCAGG
Source organism: Galagoides demidoff (assembly GCA_963574575.1). Taxonomy (NCBI): domain Eukaryota; kingdom Metazoa; phylum Chordata; class Mammalia; order Primates; family Galagidae; genus Galagoides; species Galagoides demidoff. The sequence continues at coordinate 19,879 of CAUYQV010069413.1, forward strand.
GAGAGGTACTCCCTACCACCCTACAATGTGCTAAGTGAAGGACAATAAAGCAACAGCACCCTACCTCCTCTCAACTAGAGAGAAGGGAAGCATCATGAAAAAGGGGGAATTGGATAAGGAAATCTTATAAACCTTTGTATGAAGTTTATGCACACCCCAAAATGGTCCATGCGTGAAATCAACCTGAATCAACAAAGGAAAGTTTTGAGAAATGGCAAGAAATACTACACTGGTTTCCAATTAGCCAATGGGTAACACACAATCAGGGAAGACCAAAATAGAACAGTAAAAGCTATCAAAACTAAACTGATAGCCCATAAAAGTAGATGAGGATCTGAGTTTTTAACATAAACAGGTTGACTGCAAATGGGTACCAGAATCTCATTATGTAATATTCAAAATTTCTAGAATACAATCCAAAATTATTCATCATACCAAGAACATGGAAATTTTTAAAGACAAGACAGTCTACAGACACCAAAACTAAAGTTTCACAAATGCTTGGGTTATATAACAAAGATTTTAAAGCAGTTATATATAAAAATTCTCCAACAGGAAATTATAACACTCTTGACACAAATGGAAAAACCAGAGGTCTCAGAAAAATATTGATAGTATAAAGAAAAAAATGGAAATCTTAGAACTGAAAACTATAATAACTGAGATGTTTTAAAAATCCCACTGCCTGGGCTTTTGTGGCAGAATGGAAATGACAGAGAAAAGATCAGTGATCTTGAAAATATCATCAATAGAAATTGTCTAATCTGAACAATAAAGAGAAAAGATTATGGTGGAGATATGAATAAAGACTCATGGCTATGAGACAATAAAAAAAAAAAAATCTAAATCTTTGTCATCAGAATCCCCAAAGGAGAAGAGAAAGAATTCAGAACTGGAGGGCCAGAAGCAAGATGGACAACTGGAGCCAGATTTCCACAGAGGTTCCCATCCAGAAGGAGAGTTAAAGAACAGAAGTTTAGCAAGTAAGCTGATGGTTTGGAGCTGAGCCAAGAGAGAAGGTGAAAAAACACACACCAACCCTGCTGAAGCGAGCTGAGGTGAACTGCAACCCCAAGGATACAAATAATAGGTGCAAAATCCATCACCAAGCAGACGGGAATCCCCTTCCCCAAGAAAACGGCTCACAGTATACTTTCTACAAATAAGCGAGCAGAGTTCAAACATCCTCCCATTTTATCCCACAGGAGAGACCCTCTAAAAACCAGATCTCCTTCCCCTACTAGGGTGTCATGGCACTCTCCTACCAGGCATAATACTATGTAAAACTGTACATATTCTCCACCTGCAATTCTGAACTCCCAGCACTCCCCTCCACTCTCACCCTGAGTTCTGGAAGCCTGTCCCCCATTGAGTCCAGATTCTTGGGCATGTTCTCGAGAGATGTGGACAGAGCATGGGCTGCTGCAGATTCTGTGGCATGGGGGTAAGGAGGAGACAGTGGACTGAAGGAACCAGACAAGAGAGGGAGAGGCTGTGCCCCATGGCACAGAGCAGCAGTGGGAACAATAGGGCTCACACCCCTGGGGATATTTTGGAGAGACACTCCTGTCTCTATGGGCAACCAGAGAAAGACAGGCATCTTCTCCAGTGGCAGACACTGGAGGAACATATCTGGGACGGTAACTCAGGCCCCGTGAGTAAAGGGTATGCCTGAGGCAGTACCTCCCTGGGTGGGATGCAAGAGGGACAGAGAATAGAAGACATGTGCACAGAGATGGCATACTCCCAGGGCAGGGCTGAGCCAGGACTGCTTTAGTGATCCCCCCTGGCCCTCAGGGGATCATAGCTAAGAAAAAAGCAGGTGAGGAGAACTGAGAGCTAAGTGTGAGCTCTCACCACGCCTGCCCCAACACAGACTGCAATGGAGACAGACACACCAGCTCCAGACAGCAGCACAGACCAGGACTGAGTCATAGTTTCTGCAAGCTCAAACAGTGCCTGGTCTGCAGGGGAATATACCCAGGACAGAATCACAAATTCTGCTAAAATATTAAGTGTCAGCAACATCAATCAGGGGCGGGGCTAGAACTGAGTCAATTGCCCCAGCTTTCATTAACCCCCCGAGGTTGTCAGGCCTCAGCTTCCCCTGCTGATAGGTGGCAGAGTATGGAGGCCTGGCCAAGGAGACATAGATCTCCCTGTGATTCAGGCAGGTGCAAACCCCTGGAGGAGCATCTGCTCATTGGAGGTACCTGGGTCACAGCCCTAAGGGGTTACCAGTGACTGGGTGTGACAGAGGTATAAGGTGGGGAAGGAGGCATCAACCTTCCCAGACTAATTCATTTGCTGGGGGGGAGGGGTCTTCTGACTCCACGGAGCACCAGAACAAGTCATACTTGAGCTGCCAGCTGACCCCTGCTATCTCATTGCCATAGACCTTTTGAACTCTCCCTCTGGAGACCAGCTGCTGACTGGGACAATTGATTTGGATCTCTCAGACTAGACCAATCACCCAAGGACTATCCAAAGTGGTACCCTGGGTGTGTGATTGTGGGAAGGATTGATTTTCCTTTTCCAGTTGTTGCTGATGGGGGTAGTGACTTCATTGCTAGTATTTCTCCACAGCTGAGACTTCAACCCAGAGTAACTCATTCACTAGGGTAGGACAGAGACCAGCTGAAAACAAGATATAGCCACTTAGTCACACCACACCAAGTAAGTTCCCAGTATCTCAGTCCTTTGCAAAGATCTAGGGAAAAAGGTATAGACACCAGTCCCAGCTGTTAAGAAAAGGGGAGCTCCCCAACCCAACTTCACCTTATCTACTCATCTAGCCAAACAGTGTAAAATAATAATGGGGCAGAATCAGCAGAAAAACACTGGTAACATGAATAACCAGAGTAGATCAACTCCCCCAAGAATGATATGGCAGACACAACTGAAGATCCCATTCATAAACAAATGGTTGAGAAGAAACTGAAATCAGAATTTGGATTCCAAGTAAGATTAGTAGAATGGAGGTAAAGTTGGAATTAGAAATTCAAGGAGCATTTCAAAAGTTCTCTGAAGAATTCAATGAATTCAAAGACAAAGTCACCAAAGACATAGACATAATGAGAAAAGAGACAGCAGAGCTCAAGGAAATGAAAATGTTATTCAAGGAGCTCCGAAATACAGTAGAATCCCTCAGTAACAGAGTTGGCTAGGCAGAAGAAAGGATCTCTG
>CAUYQV010069414.1:0-21267 GCA_963574575.1 Galagoides demidoff
CGCCTGTGGTCCCAGCTACTTGGGAGGCAGAGGCAGGAGACTCGCTTGAGCCCAGGAGTTGGAGGTTGCTATGAGCTGTGATGCCATGGCACTCTACCCAGGGGGATAGCTTGAGGCTCCGTCTCAAAAAAAAAAAAGATAAAGATTTCTTCCTTCCATATTTCTTTTCTCTCTCTCTTTTCTTTTTTTTATTTGTTTGTTTGCTTGTTTTTTAGTTTTTGGCCGGGGCTGGGTTTGAACCCACCACCTCTGGCATATGGGACTGATGCCCTAGCCTTTTGAGCCATAGGCACCGCCCCCATGTTTCTTTTCTCTAAAAAGGGGCATTTCCTTAGTTTTGCCTTATCCAGCAGGTGTTGGGTGGTTCTTCAGCTGCAGGGAGCATCCTGGCCTTGGTCAACTCTGGTGTGTAGCACAGCAAGGGCCACGGTAACTCTCCTGGACTCTGTCAGACTATTTCAAGTTGTCCCTGAAGTGGTAATAATAGGCATCTGATAATTAGCCCTAGGCTTAGAGAACCTAGCCCTTACTGTTAATAGTTACGTAACTCTGAATGACTCATCCTTGTCAAAACCTCAATTTTATGGGAAACTTACAGACAACTGTTGAAGAAAAATAGCTTTGATTGTCTTTCCATTCAGCTTGGGTGCTGTTATTTTTATTTTTCTCAACATGCAAACATCAAGGGATTTGAAGTGTATGATGAATGAACTTTAGCTCAGATTCGTGGCTTTTAAAATTTCTCTCTCTTCATTTCTATGCTGATCATTTTTCAAATAAGAAAACTTGAAATCTTATGCTGCATATATTAACTTCTTTTCAAAAGTATCTCTGCATATTTGTATTAACAGAAATGTTTCCTGCTGTGCCCATCAGAAATTCAGTCCTAGTCTTACCACAAAGCCGTATGTTTGCCATATTCTAAGAAAAAAATTATGAATCATTTTAACCTTTAATATTATGAGTTATAGAAAGCCTGTAGGGCTTTCTTTCAAAGCTATGAATTGAGCTCAAATATAACTTTACTATGCTATTGAAAGATATAGGTGAGTTAAAGGTTAATGCATTTAATGTGAATATATTTAGAGTCATTATTTATTCAGAAAATTCATTATAAATCCACTTTGGGGGTTTCTCCCAGTCAAGATCATGACCTCTTTTTAAGAGAACATATTTTGGTTGGTGGCACTGAAGATGAAGCCTTCATTTGTTAAGTGCAGAAGAGAAGGCAGTAAGCTATCCACGTGTCTGTAAGGTCCTTAAACAATGCAGAATTTTGCTCTGCTGATGAAGCAGCTAATGTATCTAAAACCTCCATCTTGTTTATGAAAATAGACTAATTTACTTCTCTTTAAATTTACTAACAGTATTAAATGTCAGTAGGGAAAGATAGTCTAACCAGAAAACTGAGTCTGAAGCATTAATTAAAGTATAACATAAGGAAACCACTCAAGAGCATATGAAATTAAAAATAGTCTTTGATAAAGTACTCATTTTTATTGAAACATGACAGTGATTTATATTTGCTTAAATCACTGTACTTGGAAGTGTAAACCCTCATTTTAATCCCTCAGACACATTTTTAAATGAAAATACATTAAAACTTATTTTCTGCCAGAGTCAGTGAGCTTGGATAGGAAGATTAACAACCAGGTAACAAAGATACCTAACAAGGTATTAACATGCTCAAAAAGCGTAATGAATTAAATGCACTGCTTTGCATTCCCTGGAAGCAATTTTAATAGGCTTGTGCTGCTCAGAAAGTGTGTTGTCTGGCACTGGTCTAGGCCGTGTGACTCTCTTCCAGAGAGGGTGGAGACTTGGTGGGTGCTGGGGTCTATAGGTACAGCACCGAGTGGGTGGGGACCGTCTCAGGGTGCAGAGGGGTCCCGTGTGTGCCTGTGCTGGCGCCCCAGACTTGGCATATCTGCCAGCACGTGGCCACAGACGGTCACTTGTAATCTGAATCCGCTGGTTAATGTCTGTGAGGCGAGTTACATGTAGCTGAACTCCAAGGCCCTGATAAATTTCTTTATTGTGATAAACCACTTAGTATTCCCACTTGTGGGCATCAGGGAAGTTGAAGGAGGTCTCTAGAGAGAAGAGTTCGACTAGCTGTTGTCAGTGGAGGGTTGGTGACGTGTTTCCCAGGCCACATCAGCATTCCACCCTTAAGCGTTTCATTCTGAAACGTGCCTGGTAGACAGTTCGTTCCTTCTTCTGTCTGTCCTGGATGTGTAATGGACACCCTCAGTGCCTGGCTCTCCTCAGGATTGCTGTGAGATGAGACTCAGAGCCTCTTGTGTCCCGGTAATTGGCCCTGAGCTGTGAATGGGCTGGAAACAAATGGTAACGTGTGGTCTCGCCTTGAGGATGTTTGGGTTCTGCGTAAAGATGTGATATGCACTGAGCAAATAAAAACAGCCATGAAATATTAAAATAGTCATATAAGATATTGAGAGGAAATAATAGCAAGTTAGAACTTAATAAATTCAGAAATGAATTATACAGATAATTTTTAATTGGAAAGATGAAAGGAAACTGATGGCATTGTGGTGTGTTTTGTACATTAGCCTTTAAGAGCCCTTTCAGATAAGCATTCACTGCTACAAGGGTAGAAACGTGCTCCTTTCTGAGGGGTGATGTCAGCAGCCGAGGTCAAAGGAGTGGCACGTGAGCAGGGAGCGTCAGCAGCCGTGGTCTCAGGAGCAGCGTGTGAGCAGGGTTGAAGCTTGGATGGAGAAGTTGAGGTCGGGCTCCTTTCAAATGGCATCTCATTCCGTCGTGTCAGCCATTTCTTGGAGGACTGGGGTGGGGAAAGACTTGATTTAGAGATTCAGACTGAAGCTTAAGGTGAGAATGGGATTCGGCTTAAACGTTTGATGGGCAGAGTTTGGGCAGGTCGTCTAGAGAGTACAATCCTTTTGGGCCAGCAGGACAACTTCAACAAATCCAGGCAGCAGGGAAAGTACCAGGAGTGAGGGGCCAGGAGTCATGGAACTGTAGAAAATTTTGGGAGATAAGGACGGTAACTGGTAGAGCCACCAAATGGTTCTTCAGTCTTCTCTCCAGCTTCAGAGTTGCCGTCAGCTTGTGCTTGAACACTTCCAGGGCCAGGAACCAGTGACTGCCCCAGATGGTCCACCTGTCCATGAAGCAGCTTCTCCAAAGTGCTTCCTGGACATACTTCAGTCACTGGTGCCTGACCCAGTGGGCAATAGGACCTCTTCTTGTTCCCACAATAAATACTCACCTGATGCTATGGTCTGGGAGAGAGCGCCGGCTTTGGAAGAGAGGACACTCTGTCTCCTAGTCCAGGTGCTGTCCGCAGCCTGGTCTGGTTAGACCAGGTTGTCCATGGGGGAGCTGGGCAGGGTGACCCATCTATTGAGAGTGGAGTGCCATGAACAGTGACAGAGCTGATGAGTGCTCTGCTATGTTGGTATTGCTGATGACTCATACAAATTTCATAGGCTTCTGTTTGTACAGATGTCAGAATCCATCCACAGTTCACAGGAAATGAAGCATTTTGTCTGATGTCCACCTTGGACATTGCCGCCTCTTGTCTGTCCTAATGGACTTCCTCTGCCTTGGGGTCTACATGGTCTCCTGATAGAAAAATGTCATTAAGAAAAAAATCTGATATGCTGAGGTAGCTCTAATATGAGGAAAGTAATAAATGCAGTGTCACTAGATTCAAAATGAGTATTCTTTCAGAAAGAAGGCAATTACTGTTATAAAGATATAGCATTAGAAATTATTACGGCTGTGAAGAATGTGATATGTCTGTCTGTGGCACAGTTAATTTAAAAAGTATTACCAAGCATACAAATCACGAGAATAAAATGCTGAAGCGTACTAATTGAAAGTGAATTTAATATGCAGTTCTGAGGAAGTCTCTTCACTTGTCCAGCTTTAAAAAATTTCTACATTATAGGCTATTAGTTATCAGATTTTCTTTCAAATGTCCAACCTCTTTTAATGAAAAATATTACCTACTCATGGACCTTCTCTTTGATCCCTGAATAATTTTATGCTATACAATGATGATATTGAAACATTTATATTTTATCCTAATTGTAAGGTGTATCGAATCGAAGTGCTCAATAGATCTAATTTTTAAAAAATACAAAAACTGATTAGGAATGAAAAGAAGACTCAAAGCTTTCAGATTTGTTTGGCTGTTGTTGAGCTTGTGTGGTTATAATTAATAGAAAAATTGATTGAAAATGACTTAAAATAACACTGCCTAAGCAGTATTTCCTAATAGAGGGTTTAAAAATCAGTTACAGGGATGCTCAGAAGTTAGTTTTGGAAGAAGAGGGAGTCTGCCTTTCTTGTATGTGTGGTTTCCTTACCAAAGCACACATCTTCATGGTTATTTTTTTTTTTCCCACCATGCGAGTAATAGCTGTGCATTATAGAAAACCTGGAAAACACCTCAGAAAATACCCCTTAGAGCAGTGGTTCTCAACCTGTGGGTCGAATCCCCAGGAACTGTATTAAAGGGTTGTGGCATTAGGAAGGTTGAGAACCACTGCCTTAGAGCTTCTGCCCGTCCACAGACACTGTTAGCTCTTGCTGCACCTTCCATAGGATCCATATTACTGTCTCTTCCCCATCAGTCTATTTTCATTTCTTGCCGCTCCGTCTGGATGGTAGCAGATTTGTGTTCCTTACTCGATGGATTACATGTCTAATAATACAAAGCGGTCTTGCCCCAATTTGATGTTTTATTGTCTTGAATTCTGCTTTATCTAAAATTACAGCTCCTCACTCAACTTCCCTTTTATTCAGATCTTCCCAATATCGGTGCCTACCAGGTTTTGAAAACATTTCTGACATTTTCCTTCAAGTATGTCTCATACAAATCAAATTGCTTAAACAAGGAGATTAGTAATTGTCAGATCTCTTACCTGTTTGTGTATCGTCTCAGTCACTCTTATTATCTTGCTGTTTTTACACATTTCATTGGTACGTCTGTTCTTTATTCTGTTTTTTTCTTTAAGTATCACAGTCAGCACGCTTTACTTTATGCAAATATTTAGACCCAAGGTAGCCAGGATTTTTGTTCTGTAGGTAGTTATATTAAAAATATATTTCATCTTTTCAGTCTTAAATTATGAAGTATGTATTAATAAAGTGTTTTTAGACGTGAAATATAAAAGATGACACACACAATGGAATGTGTGTAGATAGCTGAGAAGCCCACCAGTCAACATGGGACTGTACCCTATCTGCTCTGGGACAATTTGTTTTCCGAGTGCAGATTTGAAGTTCATTGTTCTCTTACCACATATGTACATCGCTCTAGGTATTGCATTTTCTTTTTATTTTGAACTTTATATAAATTGAATCAAATTTTATATTCTTTTACTACTTCCTTTTTTTCCATTCAACATGTTATTTGTGGATTCATTCATGTTTGGGTAAGTGGCTCTATTTAGACCAATTATTTTTATTGTGGGTATAGTGTTCTGTTGTGTGAATATGTCACAACGCATTGGTCTTTTCTTCTTTAGTGGAGATATATATATACACATATATATATAAAATTTTTGGCCACTATTATCTTCGTTTCTGGGAACTTTTTTAAAAAATTCAGATTAATTTGAGAGTACAAAGAATTAGATTCTAATGTTTGCATTTGGTAGGTAGGGTCCACCCCTATTGTAGTTGTGTCCCACTCCCAGGAGGTGTGCCTTATACCCCCATGTTGTGCCCATTAAGTGGGAACATACCTATCCCCATCTCCTCCCCCCATCTTGAACTGAATTGAGTTTTTCTCTCATCTAGGTGTGTGTTAGATCATCCACTGTCTTCATATTACTGTTGAGTACGTCGGATGCTTGCTTTCCCATTCTTGTGATACTTTACTAAAAAGAATGTATTTTAACTACATCTAGGTTAATACAAAAGATGTAAAGTCACCATCTTTTTATGGGTGAGTAATGGTATGCAAAGACCACAGCTTGTTAATCCATTCCTGGATTGATGGCATTTAGGTTGTTTCCATATCTTGGTGATTGTTAATTAAGTTGAGATGTTTCTGTGAACTTTTCAATATCAGCCCCCAGGCTGCAGACTGGTATTGGTCAGTGGCCTGTCAGAGACCAGGCTGCACAGCCCGAGGTGAGCAGTGGGGTGAGTGAGTGAACTTCACCTTCATTACGCTGCTGTCCACGGCACTGTCACCACCTGAGCTCTGCCTTCTGTCAGATGCAGTACCCCACCACACCCCTCCGCACTCCCAGGCTGTGCAGAAATTGTCATCCGTGAGACTGGCCCTGGTGCTGAAAAGGTTGGGGACCACTGTTCTGTTGTATCCGTCTAGGAATGGAATCACTTGCTTGTGGGAAGTGTGATGACCACGTGGTCTTCCCGAATTGTCTGTGTTAACGTGGTCACCCATCGGCGTTCCACATTCTTCACAGCATTTCTCAGGGGGAGCGAGTAACTTGCTGAGTTTGCCAGTCTGGTGAGCGTAACATGGTGTCTTTAGTCTCAGTCTGCATTTTTCTTATTCCCAACGAGATTAACAAACTTCCATGTTTTCATTGGCCATTGTGTTTCCTGTTCTGTAACATGTGAGTTGAGGTGATTTTCCCATTTGTATTATTTTTTTCACTAATTTGTAAAAGTTCTTTATCCTGTACCTTCTGAAGCTGGTGTTTTTGTTAAACATGTAAAAACAGATCCTTCCAGGTTTTGATTTATCATTTCACATCCCGTATGGTTATATTTACTTTGTCCCTTCACTGTGGTTAATTTCTGTGCATGCATAGGGGGATCTTTTATTAGGAAATCTCTTTCCTACCTTGAAATCATAAAAATATTAACTTCTTTTTTTCCCCTGTAAAATGTGAAGTTTGCCCTTTCATGTGTAAGCCTTTAATCTAGTTGGAATTAAGTTTTGTGTAGCTGAGAAATAGGAATTCTCTTCTCCCTTATTTTTTCATGTGCATACGTGACGGTATCAAGACCAGGATCTGATTCTCTCCCCTGTCATCTGCAGCGCCCGCTAGGTCGTCAGTGAAGTCTCCGAGTCTCTGGGCTCTCAGTCCTGTTCCTTTGGTCTGTTAGTTCCCGTATAAACAACATACCTCTGAAAAGGACAGATCCTCCGCCTTTCTCTTTTCTCCAGGAGTGTCTTGACTATTTTTGGCCCTTTGCTTTTCTGAGGACATTTTAGAATCAGCTTGTCAGCCTCCATGAAAAAAATCCTTTGCTGCAATTGTTATTGGAGTTGCTTCTTATCTGCATATCATCTTAGGGAGAATTGACATCTCTACAATACTGAGTGGCCCTGACTGTGAAATGCTGCGTACTCCCATTTGCATGGGCCTTTCACAAAGTGTTTCAGTGGAGCTTTGTGGTTTTTCTCTTCTCTCTGTAGAGAACCTGCATATCTTTTGATGCACTTAACCTTGGTACCTTATTTAACTTTTATCTCAGTAATGCCTTTTTAAAAATATCTGTCTCATCTCCTTTTCATTTCTGGACTTTTTTTTTTTTTTTTTTTTTTTTGAGACAGTCTCACTCTTACCCTTGGTAGAGTGCTGTGACATCACAGCAACCTCAAACTCTTGGGCTCAAGTGATCCTCTTGCCTCAGCCTCCCGAGTAGCTGGAACTACAGGTGCTCACCACTATGCCTGACTAATTTTTCTATTTTTTAGTAGAGACTGAGTCTCATTCTCATTCAGATTGGTCTTGAACTCCTGAGCTCAAGCAGTGCGCCTGCTTCAGCCTCCCAGGGTGCCAGGTTTACAAGCTTGAGCACAAATCCAGAGCACCTGGTCTCTGGATCATCTTTTAACATTTTAAGTCCTCCATTTTTCAGATTGTCAAAACCAAAGATACAATCTTCTCATCCTCACATAGAACAAGATGTACTTGTTTGGGGTATACAGTTCAGTGAGTTTCAATGGAAGTCAGTCCCTGGGTGACCACCATCACTCACTATTGCAGTAAGACAAAATTTCATCATAGGAAAATTATACTCCCACAGGAGTAAATTTTAACATTTTCTCCTTATGGAAAATGAGTAAGTTAGCATTTTTGATTATGTGCATCTAAACCCCCTTCACGTCTGCACTTTATCCAGAGAACTCAGGTTATAAACCCTCCTCTTTTTGGGAACCCCAGTTGCTTCTCCTTCCTGTCATTTGCTTGGTGTCTGGCTCAGTTCTCTGCGTTTCTGTTCATCTCTTTGGGACGGGGACATGGGTGATATATATTTCTGAGCATGTATAAGTGAGAGTAGCCATCTGTTACTTTCAACGTGAGAGCAGTTTGGTTAGATGCAGAATTCTTGAGCCATCTCTTTTTCTGGCACTAGTAATTTGAGGGAAGTCTGAATCCCATCTCAGTTTCATTCCGTAACAAGAACAGAATGATTTGTTCTGGGTGCTTCTCTGGAAACATGTATTATTAATCATTTAAATCTCTGCTTCTGATCCTCCAAGTGTGAGGTTTTTTTTCCCCCCTCTTTGTTTGCAGCTCTCTGTCCCTTTTTTGGCATTCTCATGAGTGCTTCTCAAGCTTATATCATCAGTGGTTTTTAAACATGTTTTTAAAGCAATAGAACTCTAAACATTCAAGGCACTGCCCGAACACACAGTATATAGAACAGATACTGGGACTCTGTCCTGGAGGGTGTCCAGAGTGCTGCACGCTCAGTGACATGCTTCAGGGCTGGCCAGAAGCAGGTGACATGTTCAGATTGGGTAATGGGGAGGCTGTTTACAAAGGCACCCAGGCTCAGGGGAGCCACAGAGAGTGGGGAGGCCTCCCAGGCTGCCCGGGCTAGGCACAACTGAGCGCTGTCATGGCCTCTGGGCCTGGGGGACAAAGGGAGGCAGGGGCTCTGGAGCCTGGAGTCAGAACTGAATTCCTGGCAAAGGACCGCCTGAGGGGAGGTGTGGCCTTAGGTAGGAGAGTCACTGAAAGATGTATAAATCCCCCGTCTGCCTCTGCTGTTCCCGTCTCCTCGTAGTGCCTGCCACATCTAAACCCAACGGAGGAAGGGAAGCCCAGTTTCATCAAGGTCAGCCTCCAGGCTGGTCAGCCCTCAGTGTACATGGTGGACCTGGGGTGCAGACGAAACTTCCACCCAAATGGGGGCATTCAAATATGCTGTATACTAAATGTTTTAAACAGGGTTTTTTTTTTTTTCCTTTGCAGTACCTGGCCTGCTCTTCACTATTTCCAGTGCAGTACAGATTTTTTAATCGGGCTAGTCTTTTTTTCTTTTTGGGGCAGTCTCTTTTTAGCTTGATGTGTGAGTTTCCTGTGGGTCACTAGCTATTCTCATATCTTCCTTTTCTATCACTAAAACCTGCACGTGTTTCGTAGAGGTAGCATCGTGTTATTGCTGGAGGACTCACAGGAATTTTCTAAGAATTTCTTCTGGTCTCATCAAAATGCCTATTTTAGAGCGAGGCTGCTCCCACCAGCATCTGAGTACGTGTCCCCATTCTCTTATGATAGGAAGGTCTTATTTAAACGGTGTGTGTGTGTGTTCACGTATGTGTGTCTTTTTATATGTTCTTAAAGGGAAGATGTGTTAGCCAGTTCTGCAGAGAAACAGAATCAGGGGACATATAGAGATATGTAAGAAGAGTTTATTATGGGAATTAGCTGAGGAGGTTATTATAGGAACTGTGTGAATTGTGAGGGCCAGAGAACCTCCACGATCTACCATCTCCAAGCTGGGGACCCCATGGAGCTGGTGGTGTAATTCAGTCTGAGTCCAAAGATTTGAGAACAGGTGGGGTTGCTGGTGGAAGCCCATGAGGCCGCAGGCCCAAGACCCAGAGGCTGCGGAGTCGGAGGGCAGGAGGCGATGTCCCACTAGGGGGACTCACTCTGCCTTCATGTTCTAGCAGCCCTGGGAGGACTGGAAGGTGCCCACTCACACAGGTGAGGGTGGGTCCTCTTTACTTAGTCGAGTGATTTAAACGCTGATCTCTTTCTGGAAACACCCCCACAGACACTCTCAGAAATAACGTTCCACCAGCTATCTGGGTATCACAGAGTTTGGTCAAGTAGACTCATAAAATTTACCATCACAGAAGGCAAGTATATGATACTCTTAAGACAACAGGTTCCCTTTCTCAGCCATGCTCCCCTTACGGCCGTTCGCCAGTTTCTGAACCCTCCCTGTACCTCAGTCTCCCCCTGGATAACACTGGGATCCCAAGAGCCCCTGCACTAGGTGAGTGATGCATGCTGGCGGGACTCCATTCATGGATTCCTGCGACGAGGAAGATGAAAGAACCTAAGTCACAGGTAGTGGCGAGGCTTTGCACACAGTAAGGCAAACTGTGACTTGTGAATGTGGATGGCTGTTGCTATTTACGTCCCATGCATTGTTGTAATGAGATACTGCATCCCGGGAGCCCGTGTGGAGGCTGACGCGTGGTTAGAGTGTCAGTGTCAGTGTCAGCTTGCTTAGATGTGTGTACTTACTTACCTGCATACCACACATAGTCACTACATACTCACATACACAGACTCACACAGGCTTACCTCCTTGCAAACATGCACTACCCACATATGTGTATTCATAAAAGTATACCTTGTCCAGGTGGGACCAGTCCTTAATCCTAAAGAGAACTTATTGGCATTTTGCACAATGAGGAAAAGAAATTATTTGCATATTTTTCAACATTAAACTGTATCATATTTTAAAAAATGCTGCAGCTATGTCAGGTTTTCTTTCCTCTGAAAGGGAATGGGCATGTTACTTCAGATTCCTGTGCCATAGTGAATATGCTGTAATGTAAGCGTGATCCTTGTGTGAATTCTGTGTCATTTTACACAGAGGAAAATTTGTATGGGTTTAACCCACTAGAAATGAGAGAGAGAACTCAAATGTTTATGTATCTTGATGAATAGAATCTGAAATGCCGTCATGTGATGGAGGGTGAATAGTATCATGTAATAATAGACAAACGAACCAATGGTTGGCCCCAGGGAAAAAGAAGAACAAAATCTGAGAATATCAAAAGGAAAGTTCGTAAGCAAACAAAGGTCATCTAACAAACGAGCTCATAATACCTGGAGCAGCCACCAGGAGAAAGTACAGTTTGCCTGGCAATAGTGACAGGCAGGGAGTACATCAGCGCCATAGCAGCTGGCATGTGAAGGAGGAATCCTGCGGCCAGGCTCACAGGGCGGAGACGATGACTGAGTTGGTGAACCTGTTGTATGATGAAGGAGCTGGTGACACACAGCAGACAGATGATGGAGGAGAGACTACAGATGCAAAGAAAACAAGGGAAGGAGAAAGTCTACACTAAGACTGAAGCACTTTAAAGTGTGATACCCTCATCAAGAAAAATTCACCTAACTAGTCACGCAGCTGCCAAAAACATACAACTTCTGTTAAAGTTAAAACTAAAACTCTTTGTGAGGTGCTCAGGGCTGTTAATAATAATTTGCTTCATAACACCATCTACTCAACAGCTCTTCTTCACTCCCAGGGCTTTTCATCTATGAAATGGGAATGATAATATTACCCTCTATCCCTCTTTTATAGGATCGTTTGAGGCTTAAATTTCATATAAAATGCTTTGACTGTTACCTGGCACATAATAAGCAACCTGGCACTGCTGTATGTTTCTGGGATGGCTATTAGTTTTAATTTTTAATTTCTGTCTCATCCTTCAAGTGTAAACTTTTATCTCAGACATGTTCTTAGTTTCTAATTCAGCATATGGCCCATCCTAAAGACTTACGTGTCTGTTGAATGTGTGAATATGGCCATGTACCACATAACAGATTTCAGTCAACAACAGACAGTGGTCCCATGAGATTATAATATTTAACTGTGCTTCTTTGTTTAGATATTTAGATACAAAACAAAAAAAAAATTTTTTTTTTGAGACAGAGTCTCACTATGTCTCCCTGGATAGAATGTTGTGGTGTCATAGCTCACAGCAACCTTCAACTCTTGGGCTTAAGCCATTCTCTTGCCTCAGCCTCCCAAGTAGCTGGGACTACAGGTGCCCGCCACAATGCCCAGCTATTTTTGGTTACAGTTGTCGTTGTTGTTTAGCTAGCCCGAGCGGGGTTCGATCCCACCACCTTTGGTGTATGTTGCTGGTGCCATAACCACTGTGCTATGGGTGCTGAGCCTAGATACACAAATTCTTACCAGTGCTATGGTATTTGGTATGGTTAACAAGCTGTACAGATTTTTAGCGTAGGAGCAAAAGGCTTAGTAATCAGCTGTACCATCTATTAAGTATATTCCGTTATATATTTCAACAGTGCAAAGTCACCTAACAACACACCCCATGACTAAGTGACACATGGCTGTACTTAAACGTTCTCTTCTCTCTCACTGGATATTAATAATACTGCAGACTTCTGGGGAGAGCTTCTGGGGTTCTCTCTGCCCACCTTGGGTAGTTTTCAGAGTTAGTTTTCAAGCTTTACAAACACCAAAGATAACTTAAATTTCTGTTTGAAATTGTTAATTGAAGTAAATGCATAAATCCGCTGAAAGAATAATTTAAGTAAGATTAAAAGAAAAGTAGTGAAATTGAAACCCAAGAAACAATGGAGACAATCAGAAACCTCAAACATTCTTTGGAGAGAGTGATAGGTACCCAAATCTCTGTTATTGTTAAGATAAAAGAAAATAAATATGAATAATAGAGAAATGAAAAAGGAAAATAGCAATTTAGAGAGATTTAAGACAAGGTAATTAGCAACCTCATGCCAGTGTAGTTGAGAATTTAGATGAAATGCCTAGTTTATAAATAATAGAGAGAGCCAAAATTAACATAAGAAAAATAGAAAAACCAAATAGAGCAGTTAACTATTAAGGAACTTTGAATCAGACACCCACATCTACTTGTTCCCTGGCAGACACCAGGCTTAGATAGTTTCACAGGCAAATTTTGGCAAACCTTCAAGAAAAAACTAATACAGAAAGAGAAAGTAATTCATAGCTTGGTTGGCAGCGTTTTTATGTCATAGTATGGGGAGTTGTTCAACAGAGTCCTCACCCCTAGTCAGGGATAAGATGGTTTTCTGTGCCTGCAGAAAATGCAATACAGTTAGTATTAATATATTAAAGGTTAGTGCGCTATTCTTTCCCTCTCCCGTAAATTGTGTTATCACTATAAATTTTTCATACTGTAAGAAGCTGAAACACTGCTTTCTTTCTGTTTCTGGCAGTTGAGGATGTTTCCCATTTGTGTTATTATTTGTATTGTTGGTTTACATTCCAGTTTGTCAGTATGTTGTGTAAATAAGTCCCGTGCATGAAATGCAAAGAGCCAAAATTCATATATTTGTGACTGATGCCAGTTGGTATGCAGTGTGGCTTGTACGCATTCCTGATTGAACTGTTCTGTCTACTTCAGTAGACAGGTTAGCAGTCCGGAGTTCACATTTCTGATTTTTGTTTTGTCTTTGCTGTTGTGTAGACGTCACACTGAGTTGTCTAACTGTACCCAGTTTAATAAAGGGAGGCACATTAGCATTTTGGTTTTTGGAGTACCATGTGCGAAGGAGCATGCTCATTTTCTTGGTGGGAGCAGGTTCGTATGTGAGAACAGAAGGCTGTGTTAACCAGTCGATGTAAGCATTCCAAATTGTTTATAAAATCAGCACATCGTACCCCATAAATGCATTAATGTACAGAGTTATGATTTAATAAAAAAAAATTGTTAAGAGCAAAAAGAAAAAACAAAAAAACAGGAATAGAAAAAGAATTTTTAAAAATCTTAAGAAAATATGGAACAGTGCAAAAAAAAAAAAAAAAAAAAGAAGCACTTTCTAGAAGGTACAGGAAAGCAGACTATGCAGTGAAGGGGCAGCCCCAGACACGGTGACTGTCACTCTGCGTCACTGAGGCCCTGCTCCTGGAGCAGATGCTGCTGTCGGCTGAACTACAGTTGATAAGGTGTTTGAGTCAGAGCCCTCTTCCTGGGTCTAGGTGCTGAGTGATCTGCTGGCCAGTGTTGAGTTATTTGATCAGAATTCAGAGCTTAGTTCATAACTGTACAGAAGGAAAACAAATGATTATCAAATTTTCATTTATACCACTTAACTTACAGGAGGCACGTTCCTACCTGGGGCTCAACTTGAACTGTGTGGTTTTTACTCCTCTGACACCAGGTGGCTGGAAGAATTTTTGTGTAAAACCTCAATGGACTTTGACATTTTTTTTCCTTTCTACTGAGGCTGGTGTTTTCTCAAGGTCGTGTAGAATCATAGGTCACATTACAGTCACCTGACAGGCTGTTTCCACTGAGCTGCTTCTGTGAGCCACAAGGAATCTTTCAAAGCTCTGCCAAACCCTGTCACTCCTGTACTGGAAATTCTCCAAGAACCCCCACCCCCATTCCCTCAGGCTAAAAACCAAAGCTCCCCAATCTGCAGCCACCCCTTCCCATCCTGAGCCGGTCTTCTGGACTCCCCTCCCCACTTAAGTCCAGCCTCAACCCTCCTCGCTGTTGCTGAGCATTGTTCTGGAACATTCTTTACCAGAACACTGCAGTGCTGCCCTCATCTTCCTTCTGACAGCATTTCAGTGAGACCAGCCCTGTGCACCCCTTGCTGCTCTCCCAGCTCACCACGTTCTACCCACAGTTTGTTTAGTCTCCCACAGGAAGTTTGGTCTCCCAGTTTCATCTCTCATCAAGGCTCTGTGCTGGAAGAGAGGAATTCACAGTCTGGCTGATCTCTGCTGCCCAGCTACGCCGTGTCTACACTGCCTTGAACCTATCAGCAAAAGAGCAAGCAGCTTACCTTGCGGCCTGCTGCTGCTGTTTGTGCCCAGCTTAGTTGACCACTGACTTCATATAAATGCTTTGTGCTCCTTAATCCCTTATCTTTTCTTCACCCTAATAAACACTTGTCCATCTTCTTCTGTCACTTTCCTTTCTCTGTGGTTTTTAAGATAAAATTATTTCATTATAGCAGGATGTTTTATTTTTCAGATTCACTTTCTGATTCTGAAGTCCTGAATCTCTTTGTGTTTTTATTTAGGTCTGTAAAATAAGACAATGACCTCATGGAAGAAAGTGATGACAATTTAAATTTTGAGAGGCCAAGGCAAATGGATCCCTTGAGCTCAGAGCTCTAGACCAGCTTGAGCAAGAGCGAGACTCTGTCTCTACCAAAAATTGCTTGAGCCCAAGAGTTTGAGGTTGATGTGAGCAAGGCTAATGCCACTGCACTCTAGCCTGGGTGACAGAGTGAGACTATTAAAAAAAAAGAAGAAGAAGAAGAAAGAAGGAAAGAAAGGAAACAAAGAAAAGAAAAGAAACCACATATAGGACCATCAGTAATTCTTTCTTTTAGAAATCTTGAGGACAGGAAGATCAGTTTCAGATTGTATTTAAAATAGGGCTTTTCAAGGGCATTTCAGGTGGCTGTGTGTATGAGGCCATTCTGAAGTGAATTGAGACTTTTCTTTAGATCATAAATATCTAGTTAGGAATCAGTTTGAAGGAAATCAGAACCTATAGTTTTAACTCTGGGCTTTTAGCTTTTAATTTCTATTTATGCCCAAATAAAATTTGATCAGAACTGTCACTTAAGGTATGACTTGTGACTTTAAGAGTTTGGCCTTGGCTTTAGTTCATGGGCAAGAATCTCGAAAATGAGTAACTATGAAATTGGAGCACTTGCTGACGTTACATTATCTCATCAAGGAAACTAATGCCAGCCAATCTTAGTTTACAGAGAGGTTGTGAAGCTTTAATTGAAGACAATGGGGATGAACAATGAATTTGGAAGTCAGCAGAAAGGGCTATGTGGAGCTAAGTGAAAAGACCCTTTATGTTCCATAAACAATAACAAACTAATTTAATTAATACAAATATTTGGCTTTCGTGGGCGTAATTGATGGGGAAAATGGCAGCCAGCAGGCACCTGCCAGCCACCAGCTATGGAACAGCCCTTCTGGTTGCTGCACTTGTTTCTTGCCCTTGCTGGGTATTCTTTTTTTCTTGACTTCCATCTGCACTGACCCAGCCAAGTTCCCATCCTGGCCCTCACCAACTGGGCAGCCTCAGAAAGTTAAATACTTTCTCCAGGCCTCAGTTTCCCTACTTGGAAAATGAGGCCAACCATAGTGATTCATAGGGTTGTTGTGAGAATTAAATAGTTGATAATAAGATGCTTAGATGTAAGTCCAGCAAGCAATAAGTGTCTACTCTGGTCATCGTCATTTGGCCTCACAGGGGCATGCATGAGATGGGCAGTGGTCCACACTCCTGGGGAAATAAGTGAGGAGACCACAGAGCAAGGAGTTCAAATCCCTGGATCATCATGGATTCCAAGGAGCTCTCCACGCAGGAGATGTCCTTAGGGCAACACCAAAGCAGAGCTAAAGGTGTGACACAGTGGAGGGGCACCACAGCAGGAGGAAGAGCCCTCAGGGGCGTTAGCCTGGGGGCCACCATGGGCCCTGAGTGCTTGACTGCCCTGGGTTGGGCACCTGGAGACACACAGAATGCCCAGAACTGTCCTCCTGAAGGGGTCAAGCCAGGCCCACTGGATTCCTTACCCACCGGTTGAGTGAGAGGGGCGTTAGCTCTCCTGTGTTTGGGAGGCAGGGGGGCTTGCAGGGGCAGAAGTGGCCTGGTACAGGAAGCAGACAGACGTGGGGTAGCACTGAGATGGGGGCTCTGCACCCCGAGTGCAATGCTTCATCTGTGCCCTCTCCAGCCCTCTCTGCTGTGCTCCTCACACGATGGTTCACGAGTGTGCCGGGAATCCAGCCTACTGGGGTGGGGGAGTTTCACTCCAAGGGTCCAATCTCTACATTCACAAATACAGCCTGTGGTGACAGCTTTCAAGGGCTTTCCAAGATCTGTGTCTCTTAATTTTCTTATCAGGAAGAACTAAAGCTATAAAGGAAGAGCCAGTATTTAATAAGCACTTACTGCATACTATGCAGGCACCTGTAACCCTCAGTCATCACTGCATGTGGATTTCATCACAGTTCTTTAAGGTGGGACCACGTTGTCCCTGCTATACACAGGGAAAGTCGTGCATGGCACAGAGAAGCAGCTTGCCAAAAGTCGTGTAAATAAGTGGACAGTGGACCTGGGACTGAAACCCGGGTAGGTCTCTGCGTGTTTATGTGTGTGAGTGAGTGATTCTATGTGTCTGTGTGTTAATTGTAAAACCTGGGCTCCTAACCGTGAGTTTGCCTACCTGTGTAGTCTCTTTTCAGTGTGATTTCAGTAGGGGACCTATCCTTTTAACAATTACTCTGACTCTGTAAGCCCTGGGAGCCAGGCCTCTCTGTAGACATTATGCCACGGTCCCTTAGAGACAGGCTGTCTGTTCTGGCCCCGCATGGCTCTGAGTGGCTACTGTTTCTGTGTGGCACAGAATCCCCTCCGGGGACTGTCTTGCCCTCCCTCTTGGGTGTGAAGCAGTGCAGGTGACCAGGGAGAGTGGCTTGAAGAAATGGCATCAGGTGCAGCGCTCAGCAATCACTGCAGCAGCCCAGAGACCCCACATGTCATGGACAGCAGCCCGTACAGAGCCTGTAAGAAGATTAAAGACCCTCTGGAAAACCCCTTCTCCTGAGGGTAAGAGGAATGCAGGCAGAATGGCAGTCCTTTCTCTGGTCTTGCAGAGGGGAACTGGACTGCAGAGAATGAGATTACGTACATAATGGGGTTGGAGCTTCCCATAAAATGGTGTATTCTTCCCGGCCAAAGCTTTGGTCCTCCTACTGGATTGCTAATGCATTACTCCTACTTTTTGTTAAACATTCAGAGTTGGCTTTAAAAGTGTTGGTTTACTCTGGACTTCTCTGAACAGCAAAAATTTCATGGAGGTGGCACCTGTTCCTTGGAAAATTTCCTTAGCTACAGGCTGTGTACCGCAGCTCATGTTGTGGCCCGGCCCCTTTGCAGACTAACACAGCTATGTTTGCCCCCCTGGGGGGTCAGGAGTGGAAGGGTTGGTGGGAATTGAACCTTATATTAGATGCATGCAAGATAAGCCAGGTTTTTAAACATATTACACATTTTTAAAATGTGGTAAGTAGCTGTATGTTTAAAAGTGCTTTTACAAATTGTCTTCTTGCTGAGCAATACATCTTTTGAGTAAACCTGGATAATTCCCCATTTTTTGGTATCTTAAATTGTTATAAAACAAATAACTTTTATTACTTAATTTATATAGCATTCATTTTTTACTTTATACCTATGAGTTGATTTTGCTCTAAATTTTGTTTTCCATTTTAAGTAGGTGATATATTTACAATAGTTCAAAATTCGTAAGTGTAGCAAGGACAAAACTGAGAATCCTACTTCCACCCTTCCCCCATCCCTCCTATATCCAATTCCCATATTCATTTCTTCTGGAATCCTCCTCACACTCCTGTGTGTTAATCAGAGTTCCCTAGAGTAACAGAACCAAGGAGGGGGGACAGAAGAACTGACTTTTTTTTAGGGCATTGACTCACCAATTGTGAGACAGGCCAGTCTGAAATTTGCAGGTCTGGCTGTCTGGCTGGAGATTCAGGGAGGTGTTGAAGTGGCAGTCTTGAGTCTGAATTCCACAGGTGAGCAGCCTGGAAGATTGGGCAGGGTTTCTCTGTTGCAGTTTGAAAGGAATTCCTACTTTGGGAAATTCAGCCTTTGCTCTTAAGCCCTTTAGCTGATTGGTTTGAGGCATAATATGGAGGGTGATCTGCCTTCCTACTCTGGTTCCTGGGGATGTGAGTCACATTTAAAGAAGGCTGTCACAGCAGCCTCAGTACTGGGCGCCACGTCCTGGCCCAAATACCATGGCCAAGTACAAAATTACCCATCAAAAATCCCTTATGAAAATATTAGCAGATGAGCATATGTTCCCATTTACTCCTCATTCTCAGAGATGACTACTATAATATGTTCCTTTGTTTTTTCCACTTAACATATTTGGAGATATCTCTCTCTCTCTCTTAGAGACAGAGTCTCACTTTGTCACCCTTAGTAGAGTGCCATGGTGTCTTAGCTCACGGCAACCTCAAATTCTTGCGCTTAAACAATTCTCTTGCTTCAGACCAGGCACCCACACAATGCCCTGCTATTTTAGAGGTGGGGTCTCGCTTTTGCTCAGGCTGGTCTTGAAGTCCTGAGCTCAGGCAATCCACCCACCTTGGCTTCCCAAAGTGCTAGGATTATAGGCATAAGCCACGGTGCCCAGCTTGGAGATCTTCTTAACTTGGAGCCAAAGAGCCTCCCCATTCTTTTAAATCAGCTCCTGTGCAGCTATAAAATTTGATGTTTGGTTACATCAAAGTAAAAGCTTTCGCATGGCTAAATAAATTGTTTTTAAAAAGCAAACAAAATCAAAAGCAAAATACTGAATTGGGAAAAATATTTCCAACTAGGATCACAAATAGTTTCTACTTTCTAGACGTGTGTATGAAAAAGACTACAGATATCCAAAAGAAAAATGAAATTAGAGAGCTCACAGAAAAAGAAATTCAGATGGGATGACCACATGAAAACGTTGTGAACCTTCTGGTAACAGAAATCCCAGCGAAATTGATGCTGAGATACCACGTTTCAGGTCAGATCAACACCCAGAGTTGGAGAACATTTTTTTTTTCCTGAGGCTGTGGGGAAACAAACCATCTCTTACTTTGCTAATAGGAATGTAAATGATACAGCCCCCTCCCCGCAAGATAATTAAACACAACTCTGGGTTAATTCACACTTTGAGTTAGGAATGGCTGTCCAGGCTGTGGTCCTGCAGGGAGGCCTGCGTGGCATTGTGTGGGATGCAAAGGACTGAAAACAAAGGGCTGTGGAGGAACCAGTTGGTGATCTGTGGCTGTGCATGGGGGAAAACCTGCAGTTGGGCACTTCTAGGAAACTGGAAGTTTGCTTTAGGGTCAGACAATGTGACCCCGATGACTGGAGTGCATGGCAGTCCCTTTCCCACACCTCCCCACCCGCACTCAGCAGATCCAGCCAGCTCTTCCTTCAGAAGTCACCTGCAATCCATCCCCTCATCTCCATCTTTATGGCCACCTCTTTCGTTTCCCCACCATCCTCTAAAACCTTACAGTCCCCAATACGCAGGGCCTGGCACCAGTACTGGTGTGTAACTTCCGAGGAACAGGCCACACAGCAGGAGGGGAGTAGCGGGCGTGTGAGCGAAGTGTCATTTGTGTTGGCAGCCGCTGTCCATGGCTTGCCTCTCACCCTGGGCCCCCCCTCCTGTCACATCAGCAGCAACATTAGATTCTCATAGGAGCACATGTAAGGGATCTAAGTCGAGGTCTGTCCTTATGAGAACCTAATGCCCTCCCCCTGATGGTGGAAAAATTATCTTCCATGAAATCAGTCCTAGTGCCAAAAAGGTTGGGGACCGCTGCTCTACCCTGAGCAGCTGCAGGAATCAGGGCACCTTCTGCCCTGCACAGGGGCCTGGCCAAAGGCTGGAATCTGCTGCATCACTTAGAGAAGGGAGGCCTTTTTACTTGCAACCTCCACACCCCAACACCTCCATCGACTTGAGGGCCTGATCAGTATGCTTCTTGAAAACATAAATAGAATTCTGTAATCATAAAGAGTCTTCTAAAGGTTTTATTGGCTTCTTGTCACATATAGGAAAAAACTAAAAAATTTCCCCCGGCCTACAGTGCTTTGCCCAAGCTGCTGCCTTCATGGGATCATATCCTGTGCTCCTCTGGCCTCCCGACAGTTTCTGGAAATTTCCAGGGTTTTCCTCTGTGCTTGGACTATGCTTTACCTGGTTCCTTTCATGCAGGCTCCTGGCCCAGATGCCTCCACCACCTCCACAGATGGCCCCCATGTCCCATAGCATGTCCACCGTCTGTACCCCCACAGTGTCCCCCATCTTTACCCCTACAATGTCCCCCAGCGTGTCCCCCGTCTGTACCCCAGTGTCCCCCATCTGTACCCCACAGTGTCCCCCACTATGTCCCCATCTGTACCCCAGTGTCCCCCAGTGTCCCCCAGCATGTCTCCCGTCTGTACCCCAATGTCCCCCAGCGTGTCCCCCGTCTGTACTCCAGTATCCCCCAGTGTGTCTCCCATCTGTACCCCAGTGTCCCCAGCGTGTCCCCCAGTGTGTCCCCCGGCGTGTCCCCCGTCTGTACCCCACAGTGTCCCCCAGCATGTCCCCCGGCAGTGTCCCCCAGCATATCCCCCGTCTGTACCCCCACGGTGTCCCCCAGCCTGTCCCCCGTCTGAACCCCTGCAGTGTCCCCCATCTGTACCCCCACAGAGTCCCCCAGCATGTCCCCCGTCTGTACCCC